>JBAMAX010004850.1:0-103225 GCA_037043745.1 Chymomyza amoena
CACAACTGTGGCAATTTATTTGCGTTCTCCCGTGTGTGAACGTACTTATTTATAAACTAAACTTATATAGCATAAGCAAAATACAAACTATTTGGTGGCAACTGAATTGTTTGATTTTGAGACTCCGCTGACATTTACTTTGGGTTATCCGAGTGTGCGTGTGTCTTCGTTAAAACATAAACTCTTCCTGTAATCTATCAAAATTAAACGAGTTCGTAAAAGCTCTGCTTCGACCGCTTTGCGGTCAAGCGAGACGGATAAAAGACCAAAAATAATGAATAATAACTACTTTAGTCCACTGCAAACTGCAGAAGATGATGACGCTGAAGTGGAACTTGTGGCTAAAAAGGCTACAAGAGAGTACGTGCCGCCCATAACGGTTCTTAAATGCAAATCGGAACAAATACATAAACTGTGTACTGATAATAAAATCGAAAATTTTTCCGTACGCAACACATCTGTTGGGGTAAAATTATTTTGCAATAACAGAAATGATTTTGACGTGATGGCTAATAAATTAAGCAATCATTATGAGTTTTTTACTTACGCCACGAAAAGTGAAAAACCGTACAAAGCGTTCCTTTTTGGTTTGGATAAAATGGACACGAACGACGTGAAAAAGCAACTTATAAAAATGGGACTAAAATGTCTTGAACGTTAAGTTGGTAGAAAAAACCACTACTAACAATTATTCCCATGTTTTTTGCGTGTTTTATTTCGAACGCCAATCGATCACGATGAAAGATCTGAAGCAGCATCATTCCGTTATGGATTACATTAGAGTTCGATGGGAATTTCAACGCCAAAACAGCAATAAGATTACCCAGTGCTACAATTGCCAAATGTTTGGCCATGGCTCCAGTCAATGCAGGGTCTAAACTTATTGTGCCATTTGTGCCGGAAACCATCTGACTGATTGTGTCTCAAATGTTGTCAAATGCACTAATTGTAGAGGAACTCACAAGTCTAACTCTGTTGACTGTCCAATCAGACAGGACTATATCAGGCTGAGAGACCGGATGCGCAAGCCATCATTGAAAAAAGGAGCTCAAGTTTCGAATCGTCAACCGCAAAACTACAATGAAGCTTTTCCAAATACGCTTAATCAAAGCCCAAAGATGATCAACGACACTTGGCGATTCCCAAACATCAATTCTCATCAAGGAGTAAATGCTAGTAGTGACCTGTTTAGCTTAGAAGAAATGAAAAATATTACCTTAGGTCTAATTAAAGAGTTAAAGGGCTGCAAAAATAAAACTGACCAGTTCCAGGTTATTACTAATTTAGCTTTTACATTTTTTAAATTATGGATAACTGTATCAAAATTGTAACTTGGAACGCCAGGAGCGTTCGCAACAAAAAAGAAGAACTGTATAACTTTTTGTTAACTAATAATATTCAGGTTTGCTTATTAACTGAAACCTGGTTGCAAAGTGCACATTCAATCAAACATAGAGACTTTAATGTATATAGAAATGATCGTGACGAAGCCAGGGGTGGTGGTGTTGCTATAATTATTAGGAAAAACATAAAACACGAATTAGTTCCTATTGTTTATACATCGCTTATTGAAAATATTAGTATTAAGTTATATATAGACAATGCAAATTTTATTTATTTATACTCCTGTTATTTTCCGGGAGGACGGTGTTCAGATGTAGGCTCTAAACGACAGTTTGCATTAGATCTGTATAAGCTTACTAGGGCAGATGGTGGTGGTGACAAACCGTCGACAAACTTGGGGATGTAATAGAGCGAACTGCTGGGGAAACATTTTATTGAATAAATTAAGCTCTTACAATATTTTTATGGCCTATCCTAATGAGCCAACTCATATTCCGTCTGATACTAATAGGCAGGCATCTACCCTAGATTTCTTCCTCACTAATATTTTTCAACATGTCTCACATCCCACTGTTACCACAGACCTTAACTCTGACCACCTACCTGTCGTAATTATGTACAAAAAAGCTCCCTTTTTTAATGACTACCGATTACCAGACTATAAAAATGCCAATTGGAATCGCTTCAGTCAGCAAATTTCACATAATTTAAGTGTTCCCAATTTATCTTCAATCGCGAATATAGATGAAATCGACTCGATGATATTGTCATTTACCAGTGTTGTTACTTCTGCAATAGATGTGTGCATTCCAAAAAAAGCGCCAATTGTTTCTCAAAAACCACTTCCGCAGTATATCAAAAACCTTATTACCCTAAGAAATTACTTTAGACGTGTTTGGCAAAGAAACAGAAATGCTAGTGACCTTGTTGTAGTTAAAAGGCTAAATTTGAAAATCTCTTCGGAAGTAAAAGCGTTTAGGAACCAATCATGGAATTCCCTTCTAATGACACTGAATAAAAATTCCTCTCCATTTTGGAATCTAACCAAAATTATAAGAGTAAAGAATAAAAATGTCCCAACGTTAAAAGAGGGTAGTCAACGTTTCATCACAAATAGAGAAAAATGTGAACTATTAGCTACCAAGTTTGCTTTAAATCATTCTTTTTCTAACAACCTCAGTGATGCAGCAACGGTAATTGAGGTGGACAGGGTTAATCAGCACCTAACATCCTCCGCTTTACCACGAACTAGTGAAATTAATGTCACAACAGAGAGGGTACGCAGTATCATCAAAAACTTAAAAACAAGAGAAGCTCCAGGTGTTGATGGTATCAATAACAATGTTCTTAAACATCTTCCACGAGTTGGTCTGCATTTTTTTACAATTACAATCAAAAGCCATTCCTATCAAAAAACCTAACAAACATGCTTATGATCCACTTTCTTATCGACTTATAAGCTTACTGTCATGCCTAAGTAAAATTTTAGGAAAATTATTAAAGAGCTTACGAATTTTATTGATGATAATCAAATTTCTCCTGCTCTTCAGTTCAGTTTTCGAAAGAATCACTGTACCCCTTGCATCCTCTAAAAAAATTCGAAATCTTGTTAAAACCAATTTCGCTTCCAGAAAATCGACAGGAATGTTGTTTCTTGACATTAAAGCTCCCTTCGATTCCTTCTGGCATTGTGCTTTAATTTACAACCATAATTTTCCCCTTCGTTTAATAAAACTAATTCAAAGCTTCCGTACTGATAGATCCTTTAGGGTATACTTGGGCAATAGTTCCTCCGACTGCATAAGCAAACCGGCTTTCTGTCCTAAAGGTTCTTGTATTTCTGTACAATTTGTACACGTCTGATTTTCCTGTGCCATACGAATGTACAACATTCATTTTTGCTGATGATACTGCTATTATAACTTCTGATTGATCTCCTCAAATTGTCATTGACAATCTTCAACGCTTCGTTGAGTTACTTCAGGAAATGGAATGTTTTTGTTAATACCACCAAAACACAGGCTATTTACTTTAGTAGAAGAAGAAAACTGCACCATCTACCTCAGTCTTTTTTATCTTTTAATAATGAAAGTATAAATTGGGAACAAAAAATTAAATATTTAGGTATTGTCCTTGATACAAAACTAACTTTTAAGGAACACGTATCTTATATAATCAATAAGGTAAACATTCTTTCTAGAACACTTTACCCATTCCTTAACCGAAATTCCCTGCTAAGTTTAGATAATAAAACACTTATCATGAAATTAATCTTCTTCGGCTGTCCAGTGTGGGGACAAGCTGCAAATAGTCATGTCAATAAACTGCAAGTTTGTCAGAATAAGATTTTAAAACTAGTGCACAATTTGCCCAGATATTTTTCAACGCAAAGACTACACAGCTTAGCTAATGTGGAACTGGTTAGGAATAAAATAGATAAAGCTACTCATAAATTTAATGATAGATGTTTAACATCAGAATTTGAACATATGGGAACTTGCTCTCCGCTTCTAGGTTAAGTTAGTTTTTAAGTTTTAGTTTAAGTTTTAGTTTAAGTTTTAGTTCATATAGGTTTTTTGGCATTTTTCCTCCACAATGATTTTTGTATTTATTCAAATTTAATTTTATAATTATTGTAATATTATAGTTGAACAGGACAAAACTCCTAAACACTTATTTATATAATTTACTTCATTGTTTTATAATAATATTATTCCAATAAAAATAAAGATAAAGATAAAAAAAAAAAAAAAAAAAAAAAAATAATTTTTATATTAATTACAAATAGGGTGCTTTATTTCAATTTAATATAAGCTAAATGAATAAAAGTTCAGTTTAGTTGAGTTTAATTTATACTGATATATCATGAAATAAATTCATTCGATTTTTTAGTTAGTATTTTAAAAGTTACATTACAAAGTTTATTTATTTTCATTAAATGATGTATTTTCAATAAAAATTTATTAGGCAACATTCAACAAAAATCAATTAAATAAAATTTAACATTTGCAATTAAGATAT
This sequence comes from Chymomyza amoena, assembly GCA_037043745.1. Classification (NCBI taxonomy): domain Eukaryota; kingdom Metazoa; phylum Arthropoda; class Insecta; order Diptera; family Drosophilidae; genus Chymomyza; species Chymomyza amoena. The sequence goes on from JBAMAX010004850.1 coordinate 4,366, forward strand.
CCTGCGCCCGAAGGAAAAGTCCGAGTTCGAGAGAGGGGAGTACCAAAAAGTTGCAAATATATTTTATTTTTTTTCTATAATATTTAAATTAGAACTTAAAAACAACAAAACGTTCAAAATTCACAAGAACAGGTATAAATTAAAAATAGCTCCATCTAAACATATACCAAGAAAAATACACATTTAAATACCAAATTTGCGCTCCTTTAAGTTAAAATATCTTCCCATATGAGTTTATTATTATAGACCTGCTTCGAAAAACATCTATCATCTTCTATCAACATTAAATTCGATTAAAAAAGTATTTCTGTCGATGGATCCATCAATGTATTTGCTCTCATTCCATTTCCGCTCTACTGTATATCCTCTATCTCTTCGTTTGCACTCTTTTTGACCACAAATTTTGTCGTACCGAAAGTGTTTTCTATTGTATAAACAAACAGAACGAAATCAGAAACATCCAAAATCAAGGGGGACAAAAACCAGCCAAATAAAAGCAGAAGCCTAAATCGTGCACAAATCCGAATCATTCACTTGCTATCTGTGCTTCGGTCATCCATTCATTCATGTATACATTCATTCATTGGCCTGCCAGGGTAGCATTAGTTGCTCTACTTTATGGGAAACAAAAATTTCGGAAATGCTTTAGTTGTTGTTTTTGAAGTTTTTGTTGTTGCGACTGGGTGGCAGCTTTGGTTCGTGAATGAAGTCTAAAGACTTATATGCGAGTATTATATATGGTGGCCAGATGCTTGCGAGGGCAGACTGAAATGTGTGTGGGCCAGCCAGGGCCGAAAAGAGAATATCCGGGCCCCGGGGGAATTCTCGGATCCGGGCCCCTATCAATTTTTCTTTATTTATGAAAATACTTATAATTGTTGAAAAGTGTGAGATCAACATAAAAAAAGTATGGAAAGGGTTTCTGAGAGAATTGATGATTTGATAAAATGCTTTCATAAAACTTCCATGTAATGACTCTCTATACCGGGTCCCTCCGAGAACTCCGGACCAGGGGGAAAAAGTCCCTGATCCCTCCCCCCTCTCGTCGGGCCTAGGGCCAGCCAAGAAACAAACATTTCTATGGTTAATTTTTTTTATTAGAAACTTTTATAAGCGAAAATTCAGTTTCTGGATTTTTTGTCAACTTGGGACTACAATTTTTAGCAGAAAAGAAACAATGACATCTAAGAAAGATCTTTGGAACGTCGACAATCATTGGACAAATGTCTTTTAGAGGGAAGGATCAAACAATTCGGAGCGTGACTGACCATTCCAGGCAATAGTATAAACCAGCCGTGAGAAAGCTAACAAATTCCCATTGCCAAATTTAGTAGACAAGTTAAGTTTCGTAGAATAATTGACACCGTAGACAATTCGAAGTTGCCATTTATTAACATTGATAACAAACAGGATCGTGAAACTGAAGTATTTTGAAAGAGTAAGAACTCTTACTCTGGGAAATTTCGCCTTCCTTAAATAACCGAAGAACGTGATAGGGAGGGCTATTCTTATTCGGTCTTATTAATTCCGCTCAAATTCTTAAAAAAGTTCCTTTTTTGGTCCTTCTAGAGTAATTCTCAATTTTCACTTCTTAGCTTTATATTTTATAGATCTAACTTTGTTATCCATAAACGTTTTAGTGTCTAAGGACTTCACTAAAAAAGCTTTAATAATTACTATTTTTTCAAACTGTCTCTGTCCTTTATAATTCCTTTTATATCCCCTAATCTTGACTAGCATCGACTTCAAGCATCATCCACCATTACTAAAAGCGGAGATCTCTTTTGTCAACGGTTATCTTTCCAACTTCTAAAAGAAGTTACTCTAGCTATACTTTTTAAAACAGTTCCTAAATTTTTGATCCTTACCAAACATTTTGTCCAGTTTCGTAACTTTGAACAAACTTTGGATCTATAGACACCAGAGAATGAAATTATACAATTGAAACATATTTTTTAAGATTCATAAACTCCGAAGCAAAGCATGATTTTCATAAAATGAAGTTGAAGTTTTTCTTAAAGTCACTTGAAACTACTTGAAGTGGCAATAAAATAACCATAATTTCTTATCAAATCGACAAATCAAATTTCTCCGCAAAGTTTTATTACAAAATGAATTGAAAACGCAAATGCTTAAAAAATTTATATTATATACTTTAAAAGTCGACGTCTAAAACCTATTCTCGGACATAAATATGCAATAATTAGGTTGCGCCATCTAGCGGCAATCAGTATATGCGATGCTCCACCTGGCGTCAGAATATGTAGAATTAGAAACGGCCACACTAAACAAATAAATAAAAGATATCGCTAAAAAATTGCTTATATAGAATAAAGCCACCGCATACTTTGACTGTCCCACAACTTTTCTTCATACCCTCGCACAAATGTTAGATTTATATATGGCTTTGCTTTTCATACAAAACTCCGCTGTCGGATTAGTTGCTATTTGGAGTGTACATCTGTGTGCATATCTCTTTGAGCGTCACTTTATTTGTCTATTTCTATTTGTTTTGATTTCATCTTTAATTTTAGCCATAACCAAAAAGCCCCATCCTAAATCCTGGCTATACATCGGCTGCATTCTATCCTGTACGCTTATCAAAATTTCATTATTTAAGCATGATAAATTTATTCGTACGCTTCGTTTAGCATATTCCGTGGGATGTGCCCTGGTAATTTAACGCCATTGTTGCCGCCATTGTAATTATAACTCGCACATATAGCGCCATGATTACTTTGCATATATGTATGTGCATTTCCGCCCTTCATAACTCATACGCATCCGTGCCAGTTCTCTGTATAATTACGCGCTACCAGGCAAAGATGACTGCCAACTGACTGAACATTCCAGGGGCTACATAGATGGAAAAAAAATCCAAAAAAAATAATGGAAAAAAAAACTTGCACTAAATTGAAGCTTTAGTCAACCAACACATAGCTGCTCCATGCCCCATTTTCTCGGTGTAATCGTTTGTTTCATTCATTTGGGTGAATTATTTTATTGTCAGCGTGGCACAACATTGACATCGTTGCTATGACCACAGCCTCACAGAGACTCATCATCAACAGAAAAAAAAATGGCGGACGTAAAGTCGGGCGCGGTCGACTTTAGGATACCCTGTACCACTAGCTTGTAATAAAGTCCGATTTCTTCACAAAAAACCAAAAACAGAAGAATTTTTAAGCAAAATTTTTTTTTTACCGATCGATCCTATGGGAGCTATATGATATAGTCAACCGATTTCAATAAAATTTGACACGGTGCTTAAATACCTTAAAAAAGATATGAATGCCAAAGATATTTCAAATATCTTTACAAACAAACAAAACACATCGAATTTTGTATAAAAAACGTGTTTTTGGACCGATTGGTCCTATGGGAGCTATATGATCTAGTCAAACGATTTGGATTAAATTTAGTAGGAACTATAAAATACTCACGAATGTCAAATTTGGTCCCAATATCTTAACAAACAAACGAAACACAACAAATTTTGTTAAAAAATCGATTTTTTGGAAGATCGGACCTATGGGAGCTATATGATATAGTCAACCGATTTTGTTCAAATTTGGCACATTGCTTAAGTGGTCTAAAAAATTTCCAAACGCCAAATCTGGTTAGGATATCTTTATTAAAAAACGAAATATAGCGAATTTTTCTTTAAAAAAGTTATTTTGGCCGATCGGTCCTATGGGAGCTATATGATATAGTACACCGATTTCGATCAAATTTGGTACACTGATTGGGAACTATAAAAAACTTTCGAATACCAAATTTCGTTACGATATCTTCATAAACAAACGAATTATTCATCTAAAACGCTTTGTTTTTGTCGAGGTCGTCTCAAACACCCCCATGGGAGCTATATAATTTATCCCCGATATCAAAAAAATAAAATAAACTTGCCTCCTATTCCATAATATGGGATCTAATGTGAAAGTTTGGTAACTCTAGCTCTTACCATCTCTGAGATCTAGGCGTTCACACGGACGGACGGACGGACAGACGGACATGGGTATATCGACTTCTCTATTCACCCTGATCATATTTTAGGTAACTTTGGGGTGTCTCCGACGTCTCCTTCTATATGTTACATACATTTTCGGCTTGCACAAACTTAATATACCCTTGGACCATACGGTACAGGGTATAAAAATGGAAAGGTTTGCAACATTTGCAGTGAGTTTTACTGCTATTTTTTTTTTAACTATAAACATGAGAATTAAAGGGTATATGAAGTTTGGAAGCAGGTTTGTAACAAGATGAAGAAAGCATGTCGTATATACTTACTAGTGAGCCCGGCAGACGTTGGCCTGCACAAACTTTTTGAACAGTCTTAAATTGAATAAACATCGTAAGATTCTCTAGTTAGCTTATCTGGAAAAATATAAGATTTTTAGATTAGTTTGCAGCTCGATTCAAACTTGCACCATTATTAGTCGAATGTCGCGCTTCACGGTCATGTCTTAATCCAATTCTTTCACGTTCATTGCGATATTCACGTTCCTGGGCAGTACGATTAGATTGATAATTAATTTGATTCGTTGCATTTCTTCCAATTAAAATACATCATGCATTAATCGATTAGGAGACGGCATTCCCAAATTTCTTAATGCTTTGATAGCCATCGCCAAGCAGAGATCTGCAATATAAAAAAAACTGATATTCACAAAAATACGTATATCTCACGACCCAAAACACACAAACACATCGTAATTGTCTTAAAATCTCCGTATTGACAACCTCTAACATACTCAGATTTGTAATTTATCGACGCATTCATAAGAACATCCGTAACATGTAAAATATAAGTTCCTTTTATATACATATAGATGTGGTTATCTATTATATAGGTAAAAGTTTCTTTGGGTTTATGATAGATAGGAAATAATACATAGAATAAATACCAAATTTTTCCGAAAAACAGAGCTTTAAACACTCCAGCCCTGCTGTTGAATCCATGAATTCAAAAAAGTTAACAGTTTCAAACTTTTTTAATTAAATTCTTAAAATTACTTTAGATTAGATTGAAATCATATTTGCGCAAATAAGACTTGCTAAAATGATGGGCAATAAATTGTTCTACTGTTCAGAGACCTATACTATTGTTAAAAAAAAAATAAGCATTAATGGACAATATTCTATATTGTATTAGTTTCCAATTTAAATTAGAATTTGTGATGATATTCTTTAATTTTTCTTTAACTATTTTATTTAAATAGTTTCAATATTAAAAGCTGAAAAAATTATAGTTTTTATGAAAAATATTCATAAAATTAAATTCCAAAAATTATTTCAGATTAGATTGAAATCAAATATTCTCTAATATGACAATATAACAATAAATTGTCTTACTGTTCGCAGACCTCAACTATTGTTACAAGAAAAATATTATTTGACAAAATAATATTTGGAGTTAGTTTCCGAGTTAAATAGGAATATGTGATGATGATCCTGTTACTTTTTCTTAAATAGCTTACATTATAAGTGCTAAAAAATTTGATATTATACTTTTTATGAAAAATTATCATATAATTGTGATAAATCATAGGAATTGCTTAACTCTCAACCTAAGATTAAGTATACGACTAGTAAAATTGAGGCACACCCCGCACCTAAACGACTATTGAATTGAATTGAATTTCAAACTGTGATTTTTCTGTGAAGTATTCTATGCTAGATTGAATATTTCAGGGCATGCCAAGAAAATTCTTCCCCAGATACTTATCGAATATTCTCATAGATCTGGAATGATACCCTTGAGAAAATAATTTTGACTACCTAAGAGTTGTTACTTCAGAAAAAAGTTGGCCAAACAACCTACTGAAGATCCTTATAGATCTGGATATCCATTGATAAAAAATATAGACAGTATTTTTATAGAAGTTGTTTCAGACACAAACTTAACTTTAAGATACACTATTGATAAACTTTCTTGAATTTTGTATAGTTTTTTCAATCAGCTTCCAAATGCGTGGAAATAATGTATAATTTTGTTTACTGTAAAAATGGTTAATTTACTCCTTAATTTTTATTTCTAATAATAAATACAGCTCATAAATTTATTAAAAAGAGGCCTTAACTTTTAAGAAATATGTAAGATGCAATAAATTAAAAATTTATTTTTTTTGGCTTAAAGTTTTGTAGTATATGATATATAGTGTTTATAAGCCAAGATTCAAGGATACATTAATTTAAGTTCCTTTCACATATGCAATTTCCATTTTTACTTTTTTGTTCTCTTGTATTTTTATATACAAGTTTACGTAATCCAATTTGGAGCAGAGCACTAGCCCACATATGATACCCAGAACTCCAACCATGTGAAAGCTTTGCTGAACTAAGAACTGTTCCATTGAGCATAAAAACTGCACTCAATCATATATAGTATAACGCTCACAAAATATGACTGAGCACTTCAGCTCCAGACAGCAAACAATAAGGTTGATTAAATATTACGTGCAACTTCTTTTCATTATTGACCCAGGGGGTGCCAAATAGAATCTCCTCCTATAGCTTCATTTAAGTCTAATACTCGTACAGAAAACGAACTGAAAGCATCCAACTTATGCAATCGATACTGTTCACTTTCGCTTTGGAAACTGCTTTCTGATTTCAGTTCAGCTCCCACATTACATTTTACAGCACCAAATATTTTTCGGAAAAAAAGGGTACAGCCGTATTCCATTGACAAGTACTACACATCTCGGTCTGTCATGGCCGACTTTTCGTTGTTACTGCTGCTCTTCAATTATTTGCTTTTGACCCACAAAATGGCTGACACTGCCGGCGCATATGATGCGTGATAAGTGCCCAAAAGCCCGTCGCCAAACAACCGTAGTAATTTGTTGTTGCCTTTTTTGTTGTTGTTGTTGTTTTATATGCCGTGTACCCAAAATGGCGTACTTTTCCACAAGAGTCTAAATCTTGTAGATTATTTAAGCCACGAACCACGTAATTTTACCATAAGTTACGTCTAATCCTTTGGAATGTGTGCGACTGTAAAAGCGTCTAGACCTTGGGGGACTAAAAGCCAAATTAAAGGTGAATTATTTTTAAGAATTTGTGCTGTAGGCCTTTTGTCAATGGTCTCAATGCCATCAAACTTTAACAGGTTTTGGTAAAAGTTTAGTGTATAAAAAAAGTTCGCGAAGCAAAAAGTTTTGGTGTGCGTAATATTTTTGAGTTCAATTTTAGAATTCTGTTTGAAAGTCATTTCTGGCACATGTTTTATTGATATATATATATTAAAATCGTAAATGCAATCCACATAAATTTGTGAAACGATTCTGCTTGCTCAAAAAGCGAATAAATTGGACTCGATTCATGAACCCTTGCCGCTATTGGAAGTTAATCCTGATGATAATAACCTTTGGTCAAAAAAGGCATTGGAGGCACTATCAGTAAAAACTTCCAGCACAACTTGCTCAATTACGACAGGTCAACATGGTTTAGCTTCTTGAAAGGCTAAAGATAATTTTCCAAGAATTTTTTTGGGTAGAATCCGAATCGGGGGTCACAATTGGCATTTTTTCCTACTTTAAAGGTTATGTATAGAGAGAAACAATTTGTTGCGATCGAATATGAAGTCAAAAAAATAAAAATATAAAACTTTTAAGATATACTACATACACAGTAAAAAGTTTTTATGTCTAAGGCTATTGGCGTCAAAGGAATACTCTTTCTAACCTCGAATACCATAACTTTCGTAATAACTCTCTTGAACTCTTAAGTTTAAGGGTAACAGTTCTACTAAATGATGTAACTGGAGAGGCAGACCACATTTATTTTTCACACTGTACATAACCTTAAAATTAGGAAAAAAAAACGCCGTTTTTTGGTTATACGAAGTGTGTTCAAAAAGTATCGCAGATTCATGAATTTTACCTGCAAGTTATGCGCAAGTGACTTTTGCACCACGATAACGCCCCTGCTCACACATTGTTGCTTGTGCGCGACTTTTTGGCTAAAAACACACACACAGATCTGGTCCCCTGTGACTTTTTCTTGTTCCCTAAACTGAAGAGGCCCATGAAAGGACGAAAAAAAAATTGAAGACGAGTCAAAACATGTGCAAGCAAAGCAGCTGTCAACAATTAAGTGAAGATTCAAAATGGCCGAGCTTGTCGGCATAAGTGAGAGACATTAGTACCAACATAACGCCACAGAAAAAATCAAAATTCAAATATACGTAACCCGCCTAATATACATAACCGGACCTATGTTATAGGAGTTTGGATTTTTTTTGTTTTTCGCAGAGAACAAAAAATGGGATACCAATTACACTGTCCTACAAAATTGAAAAAATCAAAGAACTTTTCAAGTGATCTAGTGTACGTTGTAGGTCTTGACGAGTAGATCACGATAGTGTTTTTCAAAATTGTCTAACACCCCCGAAATCGGAAGTTATCGCTTAAAAACAAGGAAATTAAAATTCCATCGACAAAAAAAAAGTTTTAGATGGATAATTCGTTTGTTCATGAAGATATCGTAACCAACCTTGGAATAATGCTTAAGAACAATAAAAAACTTACAAGTGCCAAATTTGGTCGCAATATTTTAAAAAACAAACGAAATACAACAAATTTTGTTATAAAATCGATTTTTTGACCGATCGTTCCTATGGGAGCTATATGATATAGTCAACCGATTTTGTTCAAATTTGGCGTTTTGAAATGTTTTAGAGCATTTAAGCAATGTGCCAAATTTCAACAAAATCAGTTAACTATATCATATAGCTCCCATAGGAACGATCGGTCAAAAAATCGATTTTTTAACAAAATTTGTTGTATTTCGTTTGTTTTTTAAAATATTGCGACCAAACTTGGCACTTGTAAGTTTTTTATTGTTCTTAAGCATTATTCCAAATTTTGTTACGATATCTTCATGAACAAACGAATTATCCATCTAAAACTTTTTTTTGTCGATGGAATTTTAATTTCCTTGTTTACAATAAGCGTCGTAACTTAAACATTTGTCGACCGATTTTAATAAACCATAACTTTTCTTACTCGGAATTAATATTCAATTTAAGATGTAAAAAAGTAAAGGTGTTTTAACAAAATGTTATATAAAAATGACTTCAAAGTGTGAAAATCGAATAAAAAAGTGTAAATCTTAGATAACTTTTAAAAATCTCGTAGTTGCTTTGTATAAAGTATAAACAAGTGTATATCATCTTAAAGCTTGAATCTTCTTCTTTCCAAAGCCGTAAAGCAATCGAAAATCAGTTGAAAAATGGCGACGTTGTGATAGTGGGAGTGATCGCAGTACCCGAAAAACGGTTTTTAAGCGATAACTTCCGATTTTGGGGGTGTTAGACAATTTTGAAACACACTATCGTGATCTACTCGTCAAGACCTACAACGTACACTAGGTCGCTTGAAAAGTTCTAAATCACTGTTGGACAGTGTAATTAAAAAAAACATCATGCAAAAATTTTCTGTTTACATTTCATATATTTGTTTGTTATCAATTGAAACAAGCCGTAGATGTAGCATAACTATAACTTTATTTTTTAAGCCATAAGTCTTTGAGTATTCGCCTTGGCACAATATGGCTAAAACATCTCCTTCTTCATTCGTCTTATTGGGACTTTTCCTACAAGCCTTTCTGCATAGCGATATCGATGGTCTATCATTATATCTGCTGGAGAAATGGATATATGGTCCATTACAGTACTCAGATTAAAGTCAAAAATTCTAATTATTATTAGATTTTATTAACATATCATTCGCATCCACGAATGAGGCAGAGTACCTTACATAATTTTTTTTTAAATAACTTTGTTTCTTTTAAAGAAAACAATTTTCAAGCGTCTCTTTTCTTTTACGAAATACGTCTTGTCAAAGAGATAACTATTCAGTTATCGCTAACTCAATAAGTAACTAGAATTTTGCAAAATAAAATTATGCTTAAAAGTGTTTACATATGTAAAAGTCCTATTAATTGCAGCCAGTTTAACCTTAAAAATATTAATTGCTGTCATTTCCTGATTCGAAAATACTAAGCTAGTAGCATGGTATTATGATTGTATTCCTTATGAAATTTTATGGTCACAAAGGATTCTTCAAATTTTGTATAAGGAGATACGTAACTGCAAAAAATGGGAGGTTTTTTTTGAGGCAAATGAGATTTGGACGTCCAGAGACAGTTGGGCTGGACGATCGAATCTCATTTGCCTCCTTGTAATTCTACCTTAAAGTTCCAAACTTACTTAAATTCAATCGAAAGGTCTCTTCTCGTTTTATTACTGATTTTCGTATATAACCCTTGACAAGCTTTTCTAGTATCACCGCTGCTCAACTTCCAAAACTTGGTGCCACCAAGACAAATTACTGGAAATTTGTTCTACTTCAAATTTCCTTTCAACTCATTGTTACCTTCTTGGCAGTAAAACACATAACTTCATCGCTTAAAGCACATGATAAGTGATCCCGGTGTTGGAGCGAGTCATGGCGTTATTTTTAATTAAAGCAATGCCTCGAAACAAACCGACCTTAACCATAAAACAGTCTGCTCTAAGCTGGTACTAGTAAAAGTTACGCATACGCCCCGATGGCAACAAATTTGTTGCAACTTGGCAAATGTGTTAACATTTTTGTGGTCGCTATAAAGGGACTCAACTGGACCCTAGCCTGGAACAGAATTGCGTAGCTTGACTCGTTTTAAAGCACGTTGGCAATATCGTGCGTGCCACACACAGTTGGTTGGTTGGTTGCTAAGAGGGGTGGGGTGTGGAGAATGGAAAACACGGGGGTTGAGTCAACTCAAAAATTTAATTACTTTCACTTGTGCGGAGTGTTTGTCTGCCTTTCAGGCCAGTCAGAGCTAGCTAGTTTGGAAGTCAGTCAGTCAGTCAGTCCGTACGTCAGTCCGTCTGTCCATCAGTTTGTCCGTCTGGGAGGTAGTGGATGCAGTACCTCCTCGTGCCAGTCAGCGTGTTACTAAAACAGCATCCAAAGGCATTTAACTTAAATGTAATGAAATTGTAGCCACACACATACACACAAATGCACACACACACACCCACAACCACACACAGTCATAGTACACAAAACGACAGTGGGGTAGTTATTTTTTTTGTAGGGGGGTGTCGCATAATCTAGACTATCATGCTGGACTACTAGCCAGTTTACTTAAATATCACGATAACCTCCCCATCCATGCATCACATCAGGGTCCTTGAACATGGATGACATTCTCCATCTTGTCAGCCATATAAGGGATTTCCCATTGACGAACTGTCGAATGATTATTATCTTCGAAAGGGTAGAGGTATCCCCTACAATCTACAATTTTATTATATATTAAGGGATCGCTTCTATTCGGCCACGATCTGATTCACAGCGTCAAAAGCTCACGGTAACCACTTCGCGTATGTATTTTCGTCTGATCAGCTTGATAACTATCCGAGATGCCCCTCTCTCTACGCCCCTGCCCATTACTCTCACTCTGTTTGCGTTTTGTGTGCGAATGAGCGTTAGCACTTCACTTTAACAGTTGGGTTTTGGCATGGACAGCAAATCCTTGTTGGCTTGTGACGCATTATGCGGCAACTTTTCTCGCCTTTCCTGCACAGAAGTGCAAGCAGTTTTTCCTTTTCCATTTCTTTGGGCATTTTCAGCTAGTGAGTGCTCCTTATTCTTTTTCTATTTCTACCAGTTCTTTATTTTTTTGCAACGTCTACATCTTCCACAAGTTGTGTTGTTCGCATCCTCTTTTGAGCTACTGTTAACAGGATTAAATGCCAACTGCAAACGTGTTTTGTATTTTTTTTTCTTTCTGATAACTTCACTCGTTTCTTAGCCAAAGTTGAGTTGTTCCTTTTATTTGTGGCATACTCTTCGAGAGGAATTATAAGTTTTACAGGAAGTTTGTAGCTAAAATGAAGAAATTGCATAAATAGTTTTTGGTATGAGTCCTGTCTATGCTTCGTACAAATTTTGTTCGCTGTTTAAATTAAATGAGAAATTTTGAGAAAGTTTGCTTTCGGTGAACACTCTTATGAAAGAATCATTAATATTTGTGGCATGTTTGGTTTCGATTGCGTTAGGATATTGAAGGTGTATTCTAAGTAAGTATAGGAGACTTAAGGTGCGTGGGACTTGGTTCATTTTTCGTTAACTTTTCGTCTTGATCAGAATATAAATTCTAAAATTTTTTGCGAAAGTTCGGAATTAAATAATTGCTTACTTTTTCTGTATAATTAAAGTAAACTCCAAAGCTGATTTTTTTGATATTTTAAGACAAAACTTTATTTTCACCTTTCGATGTTGAAAAATATTTAAAATTGGAAAGTTGTCTTATGTGCTCTAATCCTCTTTATGTACAACTTAAAGCTTAGTTTTTTTTTAATTTTTCATATTTAATTTAATATAATAAATAAAAAACATTATACTGTAAATATTTAAACCTATAAATTTATTTTTAAGTTTGAACAAATCGATTCATGCCTGATTCTGTAAGAGGTAAAGGGATCATAGGATGAAAGGCCATTTTAGTTGAATTAAGCAATTTTTTGATTTTTGGAGACCATTTTTTATAGGATAAGACGCTATTTGCCATAGAAAGTCTCTATAAATTAAAGACACCGCCGTCCGGATTCGGCTATAAACTGTATATCCCTGTTCTGTTCGAACAGTTATTAATAGAGATCCCCAAGCCCCTCTCAGGGGTCAGTCAGGAAAATATACATATATTTATTTTAAACTTGCGCAAAAAAAAATGTTGCCACCTTAAAGGAGACAAGTAAAACCCCGCAGTCTTGATCCAGATATTAAAAGAAATCTATAAATAGAGATTTAAATATACGACTATTGTCTTATTCTAAAGGGCTTTTCCTTATAAATAGGCGCCTCATGCTATTCTTAGGAAAATCGGTACTCTATTTCAGTCTCGTAGATCCATTTTTATAATCCTATCTGTGTGCTAAAATGCTTACATAATGGCACAACATCTAACTCCGATCTTGGAAACTCTTTGAGGCTCTGAAAATGTACCTTAATCTTGGAAGGAATCGGATCAAGATTCCGAAGAAGGGAAACCGACAAATATGCACTAACTGGAAGGGTATCTCTCTCCTGCCAACCATGATGAAAATCCTCAACCAGATCATACTAATACGCATTTCCGAGCCACTTAACAACGTTCTTCGCAGAAATTAAGCTGGCTTTCATTCTCAAAGATCTTGTATAGCTCTAATAAACACTGTACGTATAATCGTAGTGTTATCCGAGGAATTCAACTCTACGTTCTATTTAGTTTTCATAGATTCTGAAAGGGTTGGACACATGAGGAGATCTAGAATATGCGGATAATGTTGTTCTATTTTCTTCCCGTCATTCGGACCTTTAAAGCCAGTTAGATAGACTCGCCACAGAAGCCTTAAAAATTTATCTTAAAATCAATCAAAAAAAGCTACAAAAGCCTGTTCAAATTCCCCACTTTTGAACTTTCTGTATCCTGTTTCACATCCTATATCGTATGTCATTTTGAAAAGTCCTTGAAGAATTCACCCGCATTTTGGCTTTTTCCTTGTATTATGTTTTATTTTTATTTGCACTACTTTTTTCAAATTTTTCTTTTTTTAATCCCAGTCTCTTTCCGCTTTATAAAATGGTTGGGACTCGTAAGGCTAGAGAATCGGATTTTTTCCAACATTCTATTCTTTCTAAACATTTCCTTTCTATGCATAAATAAGTAAAAAAAATTTGAATAAATAAAAAAGTTAATAATTAAATAACAATTACAATTTGTAAAATAGAAATCTAAATTTTATAAAAATATTAGTTAATTAAAAATAAATAATAGAGATAAATACTAAATAATTAAAACTAACAAATAAAAAGTTTACAAAATTATAAATAAATGACTCGTTAAAAAAATAAACTAGTAAATAATTTAATAAATTAAAATAAAAGAAATATTTAAATAAAATAAATAAATACAAATATAAAAAAAAAATTATTAAATAATTTAAAAAAAATGGCGGACATAAAGTCGGGCGCGGACGACTTTAGGACACCCTGTACCACTAGCTTGTAATAAAGTCCGATTTCTTCACAAAAAACCAAAAACAGAAGAATTTTTAAGCAAAAATTTTTTTTTGACCGATCGTTCCTATGGGAGCTATATGATATAGTCAACCGATTTCAATAAAATTTGACACGGTGCTTAAATACCTTAAAAAAGATATGAACGCCAAAGTTATTTCAAATATCTTTACAAACAAACAAAACACATCGAATTTTGTATAAAAAACGTGTTTTTGGACCGATTGGTCCTATGGGAGCTATATGATCTAGTCAAACGATTTGGATTAAATTTGGTACAGTGCTTAGGAACTATGAAATACTCACGAATGTCAAATTTGGTCCCAATATCTTAACAAACAAACGAAACACAACAAATTTTGTTAAAAAATCGATGTTTTGGAAGATCGGACCTATGGGAGCTATATGATATAGTCCACCCATTTTGTTCAAATTTGGCACATTGCTTAAGTGGTCTAAAAAATTTCCAAACGCCAAATCTGGTTAGGATATCTTTATTAAAAAACGAAATATAGCCAATTTTTCTTTAAAAAAGTTATTTTGGCCGATCGGTCCTATGGGAGCTATATGATATAGTCAACCGATTTTGATCAAATTTGGTACAGTGATTGGGAACTATAAAAAACTTTCGATTGCCAAATTTCGTTACGATATCTTCATAAACAAACGAATTATTCATCTAAAACGCTTTTTTTTTTCGAGGTCGTCTCAAACACCCCCATGGGAGCTATATAATTTATCCCCGATATCAAAAAAATAAAATAAACTTGCCTCCTATGGAATAATATGGGATCTAATGTGAAAGTTTGGTAACTCTAGCTCTTACCATCTCTGAGATCTAGGCGTTCACACGGACGGACGGACGGACAGACGGACGGACAGACGGACAGACGGACATGGGTATATCGACTTCTCTATTCACCCTGATCATATTTTAGGTAACTTTGGGGTGTCTCCGACGTCTCCTTCTATATGTTACATACATTTTCGGCTTGCACAAACTTAATATACCCTTGGACCATACGGTACAGGGTATAAAAATATGAATAAATAAAATAGTTAATCTTATATATAAAATTCTCGTGTCACAATGTTATGTTCCTGTGAAGCTTATAGACTTACGAACGGCTGAACCGATTTGGCTAATTTTGGTCTTGAAATGTTCGTGGAAGTCCAAGGATGGTTTAAGGTTGAGAAAATATAACAAAATTGTGACGAAAATACTAAAAAGGACAATTTGATTTTCCAATACAAATTTTTTTTTTAATTTAGGTTGGCATTGTGTACATTGTCAGATTAACTAATATTTTTTAGTTAATTGTTTTTATCGAAAGGAAACACAAAAATTATAAACGTCATAAATTTTATTTTATTGAAGCACACAAAATTTCACGAGAATCGGTCCAGCCGTTTTGGAGGGGTATGGTAACTAACATTGTGAAACTATAATTTTATATATAAGAAGAAACTTATGTTTTACGTGCTATGGGTGTTCTCATGAACGAGTCGATGAATTTCAATTCTGATTTGTGCGTGTGTTAGAGGTCAATGCGGAGGTTTAAAGCCTATTGCGATGTGTTTGTGTGAATTGGTTCGTGAGATATACTCATTTTTGTGAATATTGGTTTTTGTGTGAACATACTCCTCCGAAACGGCTAGACCGATTCTCATGAAATTTTGTGTGTTTATTGGGCAGGTCTGAGAATCGGCCAACATCTATTTTTCATACCCCTAAGAGATAAGGGTTGCCACTCCTAACATTCCTGGCAAATCAAGTGAATTTAAAAACTCGGTAGGATAATTTACAATTTCATCAATTTTAGAAATAAATGTTGATTTAGTTATTCCTTTCCAAGAAAGTTTTCTTAAGAAGAAAGGAATTCTGCGATTTTTGTTTACAATTCATGTTTTGATTTCTGTATAAAAAACATATGATCAGATCAATATTTGCACATAATGCAATTTCGTGAATTCGCCACAAAAAAAAAAATCATTGGAAGAAAATAAAGATCTAGACGAGCGAGCGTGCCGGAGGCCGGCTAGTAAATAAATAACAATAACATTTTATAAAATTGAAATGTAATAATAAATCGAAATTTTATAAAAATATTATTTAATTAAAAATAAAAATAGCGTTAAATAAATTAGTAATTGAAACAAACAAATAAAAAGTTTAAAAAATTATAAATAAATGACTAGTTAAAAAAATAAACTAGTACATAATTTAATAAATAAAAATAAAAGAAATATTTAAATAAAATAAATAAATATAAAGATAAAAAAAATCATTAAATAATTAAAAAAAAAATTAAATTAAAAGAAATAGGTAAATGGGCAAAAAAATAAGAAACTTGGCGAAATGGTGGTGAAGTTGGGTGGAAAGTGAAGTTGACCCTATTTACGTTAGAAATTATAAATTAAAATAATTTTGCATAATTATAATTAAATATATTATTTATAAAATTTCTAAAGAAGGTATAAGGCCGAAAAACGCAACTTTGTTGAAAATTTAGGGCAAATTCAAGGGACAAACATAACCTATAATATAAACAAAAAAAAAATATAATAAATTAATTCGGATTATGATTTTGAAAAAACTGAAATAAAAAATAATAAAGTGAAAATTCCCTTTTTTTTTAAAAGATCAGAAATAAATCCAACAAGTAATAACATCTGTCAACATTAATGACATTAAAAAAAAATGCTGCAGTGTATTTTAACTTCTCCTTAACCCAACTTAACCTTTTTTTCAACAGTTTCTCTCCCTCTTTTTGCACTCTTTCACATTATTATTATTTTTCATTCCTTTTTTTTGGGTTTTTTTTTTGTTTTGCTATTTTCGCCCTCTTTTTTGCAGTTTGTGTTGCATATCAAAAATTCAAATCAATCATACGCCACGTTGTACATGACTGCTTTCAAACTTGACTGCGTTGTGTGTATAAATATAAATTGTATGCAAATATTTTTAATCAAAAAACACAACACATACCGCAGCATGCCCTCCCCAGCCGCCCTCTTCGCCCTTTGGGGCATGCAGCGTACACGTGTCTACTTTGTAGCCAAGTATTTCCTATTCACACCCTTGGTATGTGTACATATCTCGTACATGTTTTCGACATCTATGTTTAAATATTTGTAAAATACTAGAAATTGTTTTTTCGCTGTAAAATCAAATGTAAATATTGAAAGTCAACACGTTTCATTTGCTACCAAACGATAAAAATCGAATACAACATTGTGGCATCTTATTTGGTTGCAATTATGCCGAGTTATTTGGCTAGCCAAGTGGAAAGAATCAATATTGCCCCACCATGTAGTACGTCTGTGTAACAAGCTTTAGTTTCCTAAGATAATGCAAATGATTGCATTTGGTATATAATGTAGGGTTCAATGTGAGCAGATGAGAGACAAAGTTGGCGGCAGTGTCAGCCAAACAGCTGTTGAAAACTTTTTTTTTGGCTTGCCCTTAGCATAGTTTATAAATTTTAACTCAAATAAGTTAAAAAAGCAATAAAGAATTTGAAAAATTGGGGCACACGGACCCAACTAACCCAAAAAGTTTAGTTTGCTACATGGCAGTGTGACCAACAGGATACGTGTCCTTTAACACGAATATTGTCATAACCAACTCTCCATTAGCGGTTTCAGTACCACATGAAAATTTGGCTTTGATCAAAGCCGTTTTTCATTGGACCACATAATCGATTGTATGCGTTTCCGAGCATTATTGGATTTTTGTGTTCCACTTCAATTGGATTTCCTTTGCTACGCTTTGAATTTTTGTTCAGCTTTTGTTTGGCTCGTTTTGGTTTGGTTTAGACGGCGGGACTTATAACGAAGTTGACTGCTTCTATGTTGACCTGTGAGAATGGTCAAGCAGGACAAGACGCATGTGTTGGAGTGCTTAGTCCTGGGAGTTATGCGTTTGATTGCAGCAAGGCGACCACAGTGCGTATGATTGACATTGATTGCAGCAAAACAAACTTGCAATTTTCGTAGTACATATGTATGTGCAGGAGCGTATACAATGGGGGACCCTGGGCTCAGCATTCACCATTGGATACCCCGAAATTTTTACCCCAACCCGCCTCTGTCTTTTTGACATGTGTGTTTAAGTCTTGCTCTGACATGCTGGTCTGCTCTATCAAAAACAAAATCAAACTTAATAAATATGTAATTTTCAATTTGTACCAACTCACATACATTGCACAAAGTCTACAAAAAGTTATAGAGAAAGTACATTTACTTTTATAAAAATAAATCCAAAGTAAATTACAAAAAATTCCAAAACTTCTTTGGCATACGATTAAAATTTATTTCAATTTCTGCTTAATTAAATTTTAATAATATAAATATTTATGTAATTAATTAAGTAATTTATTTAATATAAATACTAGGGGGCTTCGCCCCCTGTTCGCTTCGCCCACCAGCCTCACCCCTCCATCGCCTCAAGCGGCTCAGGGCGGCCCACTTGAAATTAAATTCAGCTTCATTGAAAAAAAAATTGTTTTCATTATCTTTTGTATATAATTTTTAGTGTTACATTAAAATAAATCTTCAAACATGCGTCTAGTATTTGGAGCTTTCCGTCTTTCTTCACTACAGGCAACACTTGCCTAAAATCTCCACCCAACACTAGGATCTTCCCGGCGAACGGCTCTTCGCTTGCGTATATATCGCGGAACGTGCGTTCTATCATGCTCAGTATGTTTTAAGGTATCATCGAAGCCTCATCCCGAATAATCACGTCTACGTCCTGTAGTTGTTGCTTAATTTTTCTACTCAAATTCAAAGTTCCGTGCTTATTGCCAATGTGTAATGGCAAATTGAAAGTCTTGTGAGCCGTTCGTCCGCATGGAAGAAGTATAGCAGCGATCCCAGTCCAGGCAATAATTGCGATTTTTCTCTTCAAGATCTTGCGCATACTAACGCTTTGTAGAAAAAGTGTCTTATCCGTTCCGCCAGATCCATCTATAAAGAATAACTTCTGCATGGATTTACACAATATAACGCCGTGAGCGTGTTTCTGGTCTTCGTTCATCTGCTCGGACATGCTGGTAAACAGGCGTTTATGTTCATCCTCTTCATCTTTACTCGTAACTTCTGGCAATCCTACTTGCTTCAGTGTATAAATCTTGAATAATCGAAAGTGCTGCTGGTTCATTTGAATCTTCTCCTAATTTCGACTTAAATTTCTTCCACAGCGCAAAAGCGTCTCCATCTCCACAAACCAACAAATATACAAAGAAATGTCTCAGTTTATAGGGCATCATTACAGATGCGGCATCAGTCATCATATCGTTCATGAACTCGGGTGACTTGGTCAAACCCGCTGCTCTGGCTGCCTCTTGAAATGTCGGATATCTTTCTCCATCGACAACCAATAAATCATCGAATGATGTAGTGCCCTTTGTCTCGCGCAGTAATAACTTTAGACTAAATCTTTCAATGTCTCGTGGTGCCACGATGATTGCTTGGGTTACAATTTTACAGTTGTTCTTTCGTGGCTTCCACCCACAGTTCGGCTTGTCCCACGTGTAATGCAGTGGGATCCGAACATATAAACATTTTTGAGCTTGTTTGTCTTTTTTATGGCAACAATTTCGTGTTTTTGTTTTTGGCCGCAGCGTCTAATTCTACTCCTTCCTCAAACGGCAGCTCCATGATGTACCTGGTACTCTCCATCGCGCTGACATATCTTGTATCCAAATACTGTTGAATCTCGTCCTGGGCTTCGTCCTTCGTTAGAGCTATTCGAGCTCTATCATGGCCCTTGGGAATGTACTTGTAGATGTACTTCATCACCGAATTGCAATATTCGTCGTTCATATGACAATCGATACTCTTCAAGAGATATGGATCGTACGGCACGATCGATAAACACGATTTTGCCTTCTTTTTTCCTGTGACAGGTGTGAGCGTCTTTGTGGTTGTCTCTTCGTAGGCACAAAGGGAAGACCGGCTTGGTCTTATCTGTAGTTTCTTGAAACTCTTTCGGAGTGCTCTTCTCCGGATCCCAGCACATCGATGCTTTGTTCTCCAAATAAGGGCCGTGAGACATGTGCTTTATGACTTTGTACCACAACTTTGATTCTTCTTCACGTTGGGAATTCCTGCCCGCACAAACAGATCTACGTCGTCGGCGGTCAGTAATTTTTGATTTGTCGTCACCAACAAATGCATGTGGGGCAATCCACGTTTATACGTACGCTCGTATGGCTCCAAACACCGACTCGAGTTCGTCAACCAAGGCACACACTTTTAGTAAAACAATCGACAGACAAATATCCGTATATCGGCCGACAAAAACATGTGAAAAAACAACTTTTTTATATAATAGAGAGATATTAATATAAATTTTAATATTTATTAATAAAAAATAATGACTAGGTTTACACATGTATTTCTCTCAATTTTAATAAATACAAAATTTTTGCCTTCGTCCGCCATTTTGATTTTTCGTTTGTATGCCAATTTTTTTTTAAATGACAGACCTACGGGCAGGCAGTTATTAATTTATCTTAATTTGGATGATCTAACATTAATTGAACCAAATTTAAATGAAATTTCATTTTTAAATTATTCGAAATTACGCAAGAATATACAAAAATTATAAACATATAATAGTAACATTTGTTTAAATAATTAACAAAATAAATTTAAAATAAAATCATGCCACACGTTCATAAAAAAAACTTCCTAATCAAAATCTAGGTATATAATGCTTTATAAAGTTTACTAGTGCATCGATCAAACTCTTTAACAAAGTTTATATACCCATATTGTACAAACTATAATATAGGTCAAAAAGAACTCATCAATCCATACTTTCCAATTGATTTAAAATAACTTAGCCAACAGCTATGCGCCTGGCTTAGCTTTTTGTTAAATTCTTACAAGTATTGACCCAGTTTAATAATAAACTGCTCACAAAGTAGATTTTCATATATTACTTGTAATAAAAATCATAAAATCTTATTTGCTTTGTGGCATCAACATTTGCAATAATCAAATTGGTTGCAAGCAGCCAGCAGCAAGCAATGCAAAAGGAAGCCATAACTGGGCCATGATGAGCAGCCTTCAAAAGTCAAAAAGCGTTAACTCCAACCAGTAGTAACTTGCACTTGAGTCTGGCTTCACTTTACGATACAAGGAAGTGTGGCAACCCTGGAAATGCATGAATAAAACTTGTACTTCATTTTTGTTTAAACACAGAGTAGAGTAAAACGAGCTCACTGAAAAACTCAAATGAGTGAGCAAATAAGCTGAAATTGAGACCTCCCTACATCAGGACCCCCCGGGAGACTGTCTGAGCAAAAATTTGTTTTTTATACAAGTTAATTAGTTTTGCAGTACATGAGTTTTTATTAAATTTGTAAATAAATATGCGAAACTATAAAAAGTGTGAGATAGCTGATTGGGTGTTTGAAGTGTGTATTTTTTTTTTTTACCTAAATTAGCTGTACAAATTTAATTAATAGAAACAGAAAATTTTAAAAGTTATGATGAAAATAGATGTTTAAAATTGGTGATTATTAAGGCGCTTAGTCAATACAATAGTTTGGAAGTTTAAATTAACCTATTCTGCCTGAAGTAATCTAAAGTAACCTCATAAACTCATACTTAACTCAGCCTTATTTATATTGCTTTTATTAAATTGATTTTAGAATTTAAGTGCTTATAATTCTCAAGCGGTTTAAGCAGTATGCTCCCTAAGTAACAAATTTACTTCGACCTCAGTATTATTTTATTATTATTCTTAACTTTATTTAAATATATATTATTTTTGGTTATTAGCATTTTTTTAAGGCGAGTGTTTCGTCCCTAAGTTTCCATAATACCAAGCGTTATACTATTTGGGCAAAAATATATAATGTACAGTCTAATAAAAATTTTGTTCCTGCGTATTTCGTCTCTTTTTTTTTTTTTTTTTTAAGCATAACTATATTCATACCTACAAGCTTCTGCAAATTTGTACCGATTTTAATGAGAACTGAAAGTTCCGTCAAAAAGTCTATTTAAAGTACGAGGTATGTTCAAAAAGTAAGCCGACTTTTCAAATTTTGCGGGCAACGTATTTTCTATTATCGATTTTTTTTTTGTTTTCTGTTGGTACACGCTTCCCGAACATCATTTCAAGTGAATGGCATTTTTTGTTTGGTTGTGAGAGGCGTAAAGGTTATAAGTGTTTTGAAGATTTCACTAAGCGATTTGGCTGAATATCCATTGAAGTTCACCCGGCATTTTACATGGCTTATGAACTAGCGCTGATCAGTGTGCTCGCTGACAAGGAGAGGCAGAAAACAGTATTGGATGCCCTTGTCACAGCTACTACAAGTGGCCAAGAGGCTTTGATTAAAATGCAAATGGACCAGTCTGGCTGTCGTACATTTGTATATTAAAAAGTAAACCAAGCACATTACCAACCCATATGATAGAGGTTTTTCGCTGCTGGGAAACCCTAAAAAATTGTTTCAGAAAGCCGAACCAGGCTAAAGGAAAATAATGTGAAAATTCTTTTATTCTTGAACCAAAACTTTTGGATCAAAAAACATATCGCACATGAATTTTCTTGTTTATAAATAAAACATACTTTATTTCTATTTTATTTGTATATTAATGTGGACGGGACTATCGTCGACTATCGATAGTTCTCCAGCAGTAGTAAATCTGGGTCGACATTGACGTCATTCAACAGCTCTTGAGCGATGCTCATGCGACGGTTATTTTGGTCAAAATTTAGCAATTTCGGAACAAACTTCCCTGACACACGTCTCATGCCCAAAACGTTAGATAAAATTTCATGGCACGAGCCAAGCGATATACCGACATCCTCAGCAACTTCTCTGATAGTAATTCAACGATTTTCCAAAACAATTTTCTTCACTGCTTTAACGTTTGCATCAGTTGTTGGCGTGCTTGGGCGTCCAGAGCGAGGCTCGTCATTGGCATCTTCCCGTCCATCTTGGAAGAGTTTGTACCACTTGTAAACATTTTTTTTACTCAGAATTTCAATTTGACTTAAGTCAAATTAAATAAAATTTATTTTTTACACAAAATTTGATGCAAATCCGTTGATCCATATTTTTCGATAGCAAAAAATCGCCGAGCACGCAAAACACTTATAACCTTTACGCCTCTCACAACCAAACAAAAAAATGCCATTCACTTGAAATTTGGTGCAGATGTTCGGGAAGAGCGTAACAACACAACAAAACAAAGAAAATCGATAATCGAAAATACGTTGCCCGCGAAAATTGAAAAGTCACCTTACTTTTTGAACACGACTCGTATATTTTTTTTTTTTTTACATATCTACTTTATTTATTGAATCTTCTCGAATAGAGACTAACAATAAGTGTTCAAATCTTATTATAATAACTTAACTAACAGTCTGGTGTGACTGTATTTGGTTTGCAGGGCCCTGAGGATTTATTGCTGGGTTGGAAGATCATTTCGCCTAAGTCGGGTTCGGGTATTAACTCTGGTTAAGCTTCTTGCTAGATAGTTTGGGTGCGTCGAGAGTTTAATGTTGTAGTTCGCTTTTTGCTGCGCTATTTCATTTTTAACGGATAGAATATTAAGATCTTTGTGGATGTGCTCGTTTCGAATATACCATGGTGCCCCAGTGATAGTTCTCAAGATCTTGGATTGAGCTCGCTGTATAATATCTATGTTGCTGCTGCTTGCGTTTCCCCATAGCTGGGAGCCATAAGTCCAGATTGGCTTTATAGTTGAGTTGTAGAGTAAGACCTTATAGTCCAGACAAAGGGGAGATCGAATACATAATAGCCAATGGAGACTGCTAGCTTTTAGTTTTAAATGAACTTTCTTGGCCTCAATATGCTTTCGCCAAGTAAGTCGCCTATCGAGGTGGACGCCAAGATAAGTTACTTCATCAGCTTGTGGAATTTGCGTGTTGTTCAGTACCAAAGGCGGGCAAGTTCGTCTGTTTAGAGTAAACGTTACTTGTTTGCATTTTTGTTCATTTATTCCGATACGCCAATCTGATAGCCATTTCTCTATGGCCTCCAGATTAACAGAAAGATTTGAGGTTGCTTGCAATGGGCATTTGGAGCGACTAAGAATCGCAGTATCATCGGCAAATGTGGAGGTTGTCAATCGCTGACTTGTTGGGATGTCTGCAGTGTATAAGACATATAATGTTGGTCCGAGCACGCTGCCTTGTGGCACTCCCGCTTTTATGGCATAATCGTCCGACGTGGTAGCGTTGCATCTCACTGAGAATACTCTGTTGTATAGGTATGACTCAAGAATCTTGTGGGTATTCCCAGGGAGCAATAGTTTGATTTTGTACATGAGGCCGTCAAGCCAAACTCGGTCAAATGCTTGGGCAACATCGAGGAATATTGCCGTGCAATATTCCCGACGTTCAAACGCAGTACGGATCTCTGACGTTATGCGGTTTACCTGCTCGATAGTACCGTGGCTTTCTCGAAAACCAAATTGATGAGATGGAATTATGTTGTGAGCCCTCAAATGAGGTGCGATGCGCATCAAAAGCAGCTTTTCAAATAATTTTGACATGCACGATAGCAAACTTATTGGCCTGTACGACGATGGCTGGGACTTGTCTTTACCTGGCTTCGGTATCATTACGATTATAGACTTTTTCCATTTCTTTGGGAAGTAGCCAAATGTAGTAATTGCGTTGAAAAGTCGGCAAACGACGCAGATAGCACAATAAGGGAGTTCGATGATCATTTTTGGAGTTATTTGGTCGCAGCCTGGAGATTTCTTAGGCTTGATTTGCTTTTTGATGAGTACAGCGATTTCGTTTGGTCGAAATTTCAGTGGTTCAGCGCGTGTTAGGGCGCCACTTGGTATAGGCGGTAGTACGAATGAGTTAGTCGCCGGATTTGGCTGGAACACAGTTTGTAGGTGGGCGGCGAAAGTGCTCGACCTGTCTTCATCATTACGTGCCCACTGGCCTGAAGGGTTTCTTATTGGCATAACTATTTCGGTTGGAGTGCTTAGGTTTGAGTGTGCCCTCCATAGTGGGTATTTGTTACTCGTTGGCGACAATTTCTCGATGTACCGGAGTTGGGAATGCTCTTTTTCGAGCTTCAGCGCCCTGGTGAGTTTGCGTGTAGCTTCTTTAAGCTTTTGCTTAGCAGATGGCGATCTGTGTGCCTGCCACTCACGTCGTAGCTGTCGCTTAGCAGTAACAAGCTGTTCAATATATAAGCTTGTTGTAATATGGGTGAATTTTGCAGGTGTCGAGGTGTCATACAACTCGTATATGGTGATTATATCTAGTTGAGGAGTGTAGGAAAAACACAGAAAATCGGTTGCGGGTGTGGGAGGTCTGTATCAAAAATCTTTGGATGTGGATTTGTTCATTAGAGCCGCATGAAACAGCTTACCAAAAATTGTGATTCGAGGTCACTTGTAACCATAATTAGGTAGAGTCAAATATTGACGCAGCTTATAGGCATGGGGAGGTCAAAATTTGTAAATTTATGGCGATAACTCTTGTATTTCTCCAATTTTGTTAGTTTTAGACATTACGATGCATGAGTTTATGACTCATTGCTGTGTCAAATTTTAGATTGAAATATTGAACGGTGTAGCTAAAAAAAAATTTGCGGGGAAATTGACACGATTCAACAAACTTCATCTTCTCAGGAAATATGCGCGTCAGGTGGTAAAGTTTCTAGCTCTGATAGTTTCTGAGAACTAGGTGTTCATACGGACGGGCAGACCAATATGTCTCAATCGCTTCCCAAGGTTATGATAAGAGTTTTGGTATATAGGACTGGGGTCTATTTCGTAAATAATTTGTTACTGGATTTATTAGAAATTAGTATTATTTACAATAGTTAGTAATAATTAAAATAGTACTAATTAGCCTTTGCGACTGCGCTTGTCTGCACTTAATGTCCAATATCCGGGGTTGAACAATTTTCTACTATGCTATATTCACGATATTCACAAAATGCGTATATCTCAAAAACCAATACATACAAACACATCGCAATAGGAATAAAACCTCCGTATTGACAACCTCTAACACAGGCAAAAATCAGATTTGAAATTCATCGACTCATTCATAAGAATACCCGTCACACATAAAACGTTTTATATTTTATAGATTTCAAGATTGTACAAATATTAAAATTAAGATAATTTATTTATCAAGTGAACAAGTCTTATATTAAGCTGGTTCAAATACCGAAATAGTTCCCGATTAAATAAACCAAAAATTTTTGTACCAAAAATTAATTTTTTGATTGACAAAGGCTTATGCTACCTTGCACCCCCTTTGGTCATGAGATTTCATAAACACAAATTTTATATACAGACAGACTGTACCTGAGATTGTCATACGGATTTTAGTATCAAAAACTTATGCACAGCCACAGCTCCGTCTGCCTGTTGCATACATTGCACAAATTTAATATGCATATCCTGCAATCCTTGTTTCAAATTTAAATTTGCATTTTCTTCTTAGGCATGTCCTTCTGTTTTTATGCCTTAAAACAAAAACAATTTAAATTAAAAAAGCATTAAGAAGCCAGTAATAAGTGTCCATCATCAGTTAAAATTATTACAATAAAGACAGCAAGCAGCAACAGGATGAAATCCAAAAGCAAAAAAAATGAACATCGCATAAATTTATATTTTAATTGAAATTTCATGCGATGTGACACTTTCACTCCTCCCAATTGTTGTTGCTGTTGTCGTCATTGTTGGCCATTTATAATTTACACAGACAACTTTATCACACTCACGCACACAGACTCACTCACACAGATACTACTGGCACACGACTGATCCAGATATCTTGCCACATGGATAGACTGTGCATATCCATTTAATCAGTGCAACGGCAGTTGGTGGCAATGTCCGGACGGGGGTTTTTTTTTTTGTTTATTTTAACCGACACGTTGGCAAACAATTCACATGATACGTGGCGTATGCGTAATGTGGCCCGCATGTGGCGTTTTACAAAAGTTAATATAAATATGGAAAATGTTTCCACCAGGCTATAGCAACAATAATAACCGACAGCAACAACAAATTGCTATGGCAAGTGGGGGCATAGTTGTTGTAGTTGTTGTTGTTCCACCTCAGTTGTGATAAATAAAATTAATTAAGTACGTTTTCTATCCAGCAGATACGCATTTAATATGTATATGAAATACATATACGCAGTACAAATTAATAGCAACTTTCACAGCTTATTTAATGGTAAAGTTTTAAATGGTACTTTAAAGGATGCAGAGTGCACTTGCAGATGAAGAATGGATTTTCCCATTTGTGCATTGTGTAACAATTTCAGAAAGACAATTATACTATATTTCGAACAAAAAAAAATTACTTCAAAAAGCTAAGAATATTTCATATAAATTTAATGCCAACTGCCACTAAGTTTATACTGAGTGGCTAAACTACTGCTTAAACCACTTGAGAATTACAAACGCGCAATATTAAAAATTAATTCAACACACACCCACTTAAGCCAGGATTGGTTAGGCCAGCTTTAAATGGACAGATTGTATAGGATGCAGCCGATATCGATTTTTTTAAGTCTTACTTCTTAAGAATTTAAAAATAGTTTAATTTTAGAAGGAAATAAAAGGACCTCATCTCGAAGCACATTAACCATACCAAAAAACTTTACCCGCCTAAACTAAATTTTCATTTTTAACATCTTTACTTGCAGGTGGCTTCATGGGTGACATTGCTTTACCTGATGGTGATCAACCTCCAGTTGTGGCACGTACACCCACAGAAGATGAGGACGACGATGACGACGACGATGACGATGAAGATAAAGAAACCATGGACAAGCTGCAAGCAGATGAGCCTGCAGTGCCTGCCGTCAAATATAATGCCAGCTTTCAGCTAGATTTGGAAAAACTTAAGCAGGAAGTCTATCATGAAGGTCTGCAGGTTGAAGAGGAAGGCCTTACCGACATCATACGCAAAAAGACCAAGCTACCCACTGGAATAAACAGCTCCTCCAACTACACGGAACGACAGCCGATGCAGCAGAGCAGCGCACGCTATCGCGCCAACGAGGCCAGCATTTTGGTAAGTCTGAACTACCGAATTCCAAATGTAGTTAGTATATGACATCTTTATTACCAAAACAAGCATGCCAATGAGCCTGTGAAGCCTACCGCTGATACTGCAGCGGACTATGCACAGGCAGCCAACTACAAAAACGAGGTGCTCATGCCCACAGATACAACACAACGACGTAATCCCAAGTCCAGCAAATCAGCATCGAGTCAGTTTGCTGCTGACGCTGATGAGGCTGCTGCGATTCTGGCCGAGCTAAACAAATCCCCAGCCGTGCTGGCCACGCATCGCAATGTGGACCAACGCAAGATACAATCTAACAATAAGGACATTGAGGACGATTCGGGCAATAACTTTGTGGCCAGCCGTAGGCAGCCACAAATCGTGCCCACATCATTGCCCCCGCAGCGCTCCACGCTGCCCAATGTATATAGTAATTCCGGTGGCAACGGCATGCATTTGGATGACAATGTGGACTTTATGCATGCCCGAGGTGTAGTGCGGCGTCGACACAGACGTGGACGTAAACATCGGTAAGTAATGAGCGGGTGGACTGGGTTTAGTTTAAAGTGCCACATAAACAGCTAATTAATGATGATGCATGATACTATAGGCGCGCCTCCAGCGACTATGTGAGCAAAGTGCAGCGACTGTATGATGAGCTTAATAGGCCGGAGCATCATCATCATCATCAGAAGCAGCAGCGTATGCAACGTCAACATCATCATCAAAAGAAACATCGCGACCACCAGCAGCCACAACAGAAGCATCATCGTCGTCGTGCCCATTTAAATGTAGATGAAGTGCTGCCCGTCATGTCCTCGTTGCCGAGCAGCTTTAATTACTCATCCGCACATGTCGATGAATTGGAAGTATTGACCAAACGTAAGTCCACCATGGATGCCATCAATGCTGAAATGCAGCAGCAATCTTCTACGCTGGAAATGGATTTACAAAATGCAGAGTAAGTTTTGCAGCTAACTCTTCATCAAGCCACACATCCGTTTCCGTTCTGTCATTTCCTGGCCTGTTGTAAATTGCTGCCAGGAGCTGTCTCGTCCATTCAATTCGAGCTGCGGCTCTGCCATAAACTTTAAACAAACATAGTCTGAGTGTAACCTCAATTTTGGTTAGGGTATTATAGAAACGCGCAGAGCGTTTGTAACGTTGTAAAATGGCTGTGTTGGTTTGGATTGTAGAAGCTAAAAGAGAATGCTTCAAAGAAAAAGGTTGTAGAGTTGTGAACCACATCTTCAGAGCATCCTTTTGTAGTAAGCCACGTTCCTAAAAGTTAGCCCCTATAATTTTTTTTAAATCTAAAGAGTATACCAACTTCTTTAGCTTACTAACTTTGGCACTTTTGCATTTGCGGGTCTACAATAAAACTGCATTTATGCATGGCTGTCCTTGGGAGTTGGGTTAAAGTTGAAAAGTTATGAATTTTAATAGAAATTCGCGTGCTAGGGTTCATCCCGCACAGCAACAACAACAATGAATGCACCGAATGCCTGCGCAAAACTGCTGGCAATTAAAATAACGTATACGCCATGCGAACCAACTTTATAGTCGTACTACGCCCCATGCCTTACCAAACTGTTGCTCATGTTGGCTGGCCCAAAAACTTTTCTTTTACAGAAACCTTAAGCACCTGGAACAACATCATCGTGTGGCACGCGCAGTGACAGCCAAAAAGGAACGCATCTGGGACTACGGCGTCATACCCTACGAAATCGATGGAAATTTTAGTGGCCTGCACAAGGCGCTCTTCAAGCAGGCCATGCGCCATTGGGAGAACTCCACTTGCATCAAGTTTGTTGAACGCGAACCAGAAATCCATCCCAATTATATTGTTTTTACGGTGCGCAGCTGTGGGTAAGTTGGACTTGGGTTGACGCCATGCTGTGTGCTGCAGTAATTACAACTTTTTTGGCTTTCCAGCTGCTGCTCCTTTGTGGGCAAGCGTGGTAATGGCGCACAGGCTATTTCTATAGGACGCAATTGTGACAAGTTTGGCATTGTTGTGCATGAGCTGGGACATGTGGTAGGCTTCTGGCATGAGCATACACGTCCGGATCGTGAGAACCATGTGGTTATAGAGTTAAACAATATTATGAAGGGGCAGGACTATAATTTTAATATGCTGTCGGCGGATGAAGTGGATTCTTTGGGCATGGCCTATGACTATGATTCTATAATGCATTATGCGCGCAATACATTCTCTAAAGGCACCTACTTGGACACCATATTGCCCATAGAGATGAAGGGCCGCAAGCGACCTGAAATAGGTCAACGTTTGCGTTTAAGTCAGGGTGACATAGCACAGGCGAATCTGCTGTACAAATGTCCCAAATGTGGACGCACTTTTCAGGAAAGCACGGGCATATTTGCCAGTCCTTCATACTATACTGCGGGCGCTTTGACCAACGAGACGGAACACTGCGAATGGCGCATTACAGCGACGCATGGTGAGCGTGTAGTGCTGCATCTGGAGAACATGGTAAGTGTTGCTGCTTACTTAAGCTGGAGCTGCACTGATTACACAACTTTGTCTGCAGAACATATTCAGGTCGAACAACTGCGAAACGGACTATTTGGAGATACGCGATGGCTACTATTACAAGTCGCCGCTACTCGGACGTTTCTGTGGCAAGGTGGCCAGAGAAACCATTACCACGCAGTCCAGCCGCATGCTGTTGACCTATATAAATACGCATCGCGTTGAGAGCTATCGCGGCTTCAAGGCAGAATTCGATGGTAAGTAATCCCTACCCGCAACTCTCATACAGCCAGCTGCTTACCAACCTCTTTTACACAGTTGTCTGCGGCGGCGAGCTCTCGGTGGATGATTCGGAGGGTCGTTTGGAGTCACCCAACTATCCGCTAGACTATTTGCCCAACAAAGAATGCGTGTGGAAAATAACGGTGCCAAAGGGTTACCAAGTTGCGTTGAAATTCCAGTCATTTGAGGTCGAGAACCATGACAGTTGTGTCTATGACTATGTGGAGGTACGCGACGGACCCGAGCAGGATGCGGCACTAATTGGCGTTTTCTGTGGTTACAAACCGCCACCAAACATGAAGTAAGTGCCGACAAGTGGTAGGCAAACAGAGTCATCGTCATCATACCCTGTCCAACCCAAGCACTTATCCACGCCCCTGGCTTTTGTTTGCTGCACTTTCAGGTCAAGTGGCAATTCGATGTACGTGAAATTTGTGTCGGACACATCGGTGCAGAAGGCGGGCTTCTCGGCCATATTCATGAAGGAGGTGGACGAGTGCGAGACCCAAAACCATGGTTGTGAGCACGAGTGCATTAACACGCTGGGTGGCTATGAGTGCAGCTGCCACATTGGCTACGAGCTGCACAGCGATAAGAAGCATTGTGAAGGTTTGTATACACTCCAGACACTTGGCCATTGTAGTGCTTGTTATGCTGACATCAGTCACAGGACAGCAAAGGACACCCCAACGCTTAGTATGGCTCTAATCACCTTATCTGTGTATTTCGTTTCTCTACTTTAGATGCCTGCGGCGGTGTCATCGAGTATCCAAACGGCACCATCAGCTCACCCTCCTTTCCCGACATGTATCCCATTTTAAAAGAATGCATCTGGGAAATTGTAGCACCACCCAAGCACAAAATCTCTTTAAATTTTACACACTTCGATCTGGAGGGCACGGCACATGCACAATCCGACTGTGGTTATGATTCGGTGACCATCTTCTCTAAGCTGGCAGATCGTCTCAAACGCATTGGCACGTTCTGTGGCAGCAACATACCGCCCACTGCCACCTCGGAGGGCAATGCCTTGCGTGTCGAGTTCCATTCCGACAAGTCCATACAACGTTCCGGTTTTGCAGCCGTCTTCTTTACGGACATTGATGAGTGCGCTGTGAACAATGGTGGATGCCAACACGAATGTCGGAACACAATTGGTTCGTATATGTGCTTCTGTCATAATGGCTACTCGCTACATGAGAATGGACATGACTGCAAGGAGGGTGAGTGCAAGCATGAGATATCGGCTTCTTTTGGCACCATCTATAGTCCCAACTATCCGGATTCGTATCCGCCTAATGCGGATTGTGTTTGGCACTTTTCTACCACACCGGGTCATCGTATCAAGCTTATTTTTAATGAGTTCAACGTGGAGTCGCATCAGGTGAGTTTGGGAATTTTTTGTTTAATTTAGGACCTATTGACTAAAAAAGATTAAAGGTTTTTAAATTTGATATAAAACGGCAAAGCATTATTTTTTATTTTATACAAAAAGTCAGAAATTGAATTTACCTTATTAAATTTAATTCAAGTTAAATTAAAAAACAAAAGAGACGTTAGATTTCGAGATAAAAAATCCATCATTATTAAAAATAAATTCCAAAAATAACCAGAGAAACTTTTAAGAATTATTCCTAATTTTTTTAAGTAATGCTCAACCTTTAAATTAATCACTTTTTGTTTCTTAATTATTTTTTATTTTATTATTCATTAAAATATTTATTAGACAAGCAATACTTTAATTTATTCAATATTAGAATTAAATAAGTTAAAAGTATTTTTTAATTTTATTTAGAGCACTTTAAAAACAAATGTCTAAAATTGACAGAAAAAAAATTAAGATTACAAATTTTTTAATTTGATTCAAAATGTCAAACATTATTTTTTATTTTATAAGAAAAGTCGTAAATTGAATTTCGTTATTGAATTTATTTCACCTTAATACAAAAACTTTCGATTTAGGCATTAAAAATCCTTCAATATTTTAATTAAATTCCAAAACAACCAGGAAAACTTTAAAGCATAAAAGTTTAATTGTTTTTTTTTAATCTTTAAATTAACAAATTAATTTTTTTATGTTTTAAATATTTTTTAAATATTTGTTTGACAAGCAATAATTAAGTTATTTGATATTCATATAAATAAATTACAAATATTTAAAATTTTTTTTAATTGTGAAGAAATTGAAATATTAAATATTTAAATATATATTAGATTCTTAGTTCCTTAAATCCCAATTCTTCTTTAAAATGGGAAAAAGTCATAGATTAATTTTTTAAATTTCAAAAATTATGTATTTAAATTTAAAAGAATTTTATTTTGTGTTTAAATTTAAATTCCAATTTTATTTTAAAATAATAGGTAATAATAATTCAAAAAAAATATAAATAATATTTTTTTAACAATTAAAAATATAAAAATTATATTTAATAACAGTACAAAAAATATATATATATTTTTTATAATAAAAATTTTAATATATATTTTTAATTTTGTTAATAATTAAAAAAAATATATATATTTTTTTTTTTAATTTAAAAATTATTCTATGTTAGCACAAAAAAATTAAAAAAATTTAATGCTATTTGTAAGAAAATTGACTTAGGGAAAAAGTTTTTTTATGTTATTTTGAGACATTTAAAAAAAAAAGTCTTTAGGTATGATAACGAGAACGTTGAACAAATAAAATTTTAATTTTTCCTTACAGGAATGCACCTATGACAATGTGGCCATCTATGATGGTGAATCAGAGGCTAGCTCCATACTTGGTCGCTTTTGTGGCGATAAGATACCCTATCCCATATCGTCTACTACCAATCAGCTCTATATGGTGTTAAAGACGGACAAGAACAAGCAGCTTAATGGCTTTACTGCCATACACTCAACCTGTAAGTGAAGAGCAGCTCCGAACTTGCAAATATATGTACTTAATCTCGTTCGATACCCAACATCTTTCAGCCTGTGGCGGTTATCTGCGTGCTACGAGCCAAATCCAGCAGTTCTACTCACATGCACGCTTTGGTAATCAGGATTACGATGAAAACATGGACTGCGAGTGGACCATACAGGCGCCACCTAGCAGCAATGTGCAGCTACTGTTCCTGACTTTCGACATTGAGAGCAGCGAGAACTGCACCTATGACTATGTGCAAGTTTTTTCGGGCATGGAGGATACCAGCGGACCCATGTATGGTCAATACTGTGGCAATGTGGTAAGTTTTTGAGTGCTTTATAGAGAAAATAGAGTTGTAGACACTTTAACTCCTAAACAGCTGCCACAAGACATCATATCGTTGACGGATTCGCTGTTGGTGCGTTTCAAAACCGATAGCTCTGTGCCCATGAAAGGTTTCTCGGCCTCCTATGTAGCCGTAGATCCCTTTGAGAACAGCGATGAAGATGTAGAGAACTCATATAGCTCCTCCGAAATGGTAACACCCTTTCCCGGCTCACTAAAGAGCATTTACAAAGAGGAAACCGAGGAAACAGATGACTACAGCGATTTCAGTGAGAACCAGCTGGTACTTAATAATCAATATCGTGGACGCTACAGCTATCCCAGCAGAATATATTCCGCCTGGCCAAACTAAGATATGTAGACGCAAAAAAAAAACGCACAAAATTCATGACAATATATTAAAACGGAATTTATTTAAAAATTTAGGCATATCGTCGCGTACATATAGCATCATATTTTTACCCAGTCTCTTTCCAGAACTCCTCTCTGTCTTGTCTTTAAATCACTTATCAAGTGTCATACAAATAAAAAACAAAAGAAAAACCTAACATAATCATAGTTCATGGTACGATCCAAATGTTAGTTTTAAACAAATCAAATATCGTTAGTTTTTAGCATGCCAGGCATATCGCATAAAAAACAAAAAAAAAAAAAACTTTAAAATAGTTATAAAGAAAAACTTTCTATTAAGGGAATTTAACTTTCTACTTTTGAGCAATTTTTTTCATATAAATCATAAAACAATTTTTCTGCGTACTTTATGTTGAAAAATTGTTTAGACAACTTCCTCGAGGTCCCCTATGTATAACTGTCTTTATTACTTTAATGTTTATTTTACAAACTTTAAAACTTTTTTTTGCCATTTTTTATATGCATTTTAACGTACTGCTGCTTTTACAAAAACTTGTTATTTTATTGCATTTGGGACAAAACTCGCTCCATGCTGTACTATACTAAATTTTAAAATTCTTTATATTTACTATATATATATTTCCTGGTGATGATGCCACATTTATAGTATATACTATCTTCCATATTGTATGTGCCATACAAAATCTTTGTGTATTTAAGACTTTCTACGGCATTTGTTTATTTTCGAAAAATAATTCAATCTAGCATAAGTCCACAAAAAAAAAACAAAATACGAAAAAAAATTGGCAATATCAAAACAAAAGTTTAAGTAACTTTACATTTACAATTACATACAAAATACTATTGTATAATTCTCAAATTTGTGACTCAACTTAAAACATACGTAATTAAATATATAAACTTATCATTAGTATCTTAAAACTAAAGCAAATAGTATTTTTATTTTTACCAAAAGAAAATGGGGTAATTAAGTTTCAAAATTCCATAGGGTGTTCACTTTGTCAGGCAGAAATGCAAAAGTACCCTACTTATGACGTGAACAAGCCTAATAACGATGCAGAAGTGTCAGATTTACAAAGTGAGCAACTAAGCCCAAACTACGACCCTCTTCTTCTTCAATACCCATTTGCTGTTAGGCGTCGGGTTGGCCTCGGGATATGCATCTTCTCCAATTATGTCGGTCCTGGCTCTCTCT
Organism: Chymomyza amoena; assembly: GCA_037043745.1. NCBI lineage: Eukaryota > Metazoa > Arthropoda > Insecta > Diptera > Drosophilidae > Chymomyza > Chymomyza amoena. The sequence goes on from JBAMAX010004850.1 coordinate 40,059, forward strand.
TCTCATCTCTGCCAGGGTTCTGCCCTCATCCTTCCTACATCCTGTTTCCAAGTTTTTCGGGGTCTTTCTCTCGGTGCATTGCCTTCCGCTCTCATTTCCAGTACCTGTTTAGCTTTTTTTGACTCGTCCATCCGATGTAGATGTCCGAAGAAGAGCTTGCTTAAGCATTAGGAGCTACCGGCCAAGTCATTTCCAAGCTATTGAATGTTTTTGGAATGATTCAAAAGCAATGAGCTTGAGTTCCTTATGATTTAAAGCCAAGGGACGTTGAGCGCCGATTTTTCGCCTATGGACAACTGCTCCAGCTACGAAGAAGGAAGAGTTTTCTTCATCGTATCGTGACAGGTGATACAAAATGGATTCATATAGCAACCCACGAAGAACAAATTTTTGGAACTACACGGTCATACTTCCACATCCTTGGCCCGGACGACAATTCACGATGCGAAGGTTATACACTGCATTTGGCTGGACCAGGTCGGTTTTATTTATTACGGGGTATTGAAACCGAGCGAAACCATCACTGGGGAACGGAATCAAACTCAATTGATGCGATTGAGCCGAGCACTGAGCGAAAAACAGCCACAATTCGAGCAGAGGCACGAAAATGTGATTCTACAGCGCTCAGCCTCACGGTGCCAATGCTGTTCTAATCTACTTTGAAACGCTCAAATGGGAAGTCCTACCCCACCCGCCATGTTCCCAAATGATACGCCGTCTGATTACACAGCCACACAAAAAAAAAATTTTTTCGGATCTTGAGGTCACTATATTTACGCTGAATCCGAAATTTACGCTGAAATACAAAATTTTATTCGAGTTCGGGGGTGAGACCATGTTTATTATATGATTTTTTGGTCGCTTAATCCAAATCCGAGGTGCAAAGAACTCCAGCATGTCAGGGTTTCGGCATAAACTCAAACACTTCATAACTTTTTTTATCCGAGTCCGGGGGTCAGACCATGTTTACCATATGCTTTTGGGTTCGCTGAATCCGAATCCATCTGACCTCCACACCCGAAAAAATATTTTTTTGTTTGGCTGTGTTATTGCTTGTTCCGCTCTATGGCACTTGGTGTGGCTGATCAGCAATTCCATTCCCTTTGAGGATATCGCAAAATGGCTTGATTGGTGGATAGCCGCAAAAGACGAATACTTCTACCGTCAAAGTATTCGAGATCTGTCAGAAATATGGGAAAAAGTTGTACCTAGCGATGGGCAACACTTTGAATGAGTGATTGGTAACAATTTTTTTAAAGTAACTTAGTTGCCCACCTGACAATACAATTAATTTTTTTTTTGAGAATTTCATTAATTCAGTATTTTCAAAAAATTCTCTAATAGCTATGCAAATTTATTTATAGGGTGAGATGTATTTATACATCTCAATCCTAGGGTGTGATTCTTTAAATAAAAGTATTTTATTGAGACGTCCATTGTGTGTGTCATAAAATTAAAATCCTTTTTAAGTCTATGATTTAAACCTGTTCTTTTTCGCCTTGCAGTCCAACAAGCACCTTATCCTGCAACTTATTAAAAATTAGTATTTTTCAAAAATTCAAACCCATTTTATTCCTATATTATATTTTACCAAATACTTAGGTATCACATAAATTTCAATGATCGATTTCATATTGCAGCTGCAACATTTTTACGATCCCTACTCCCTAAATACTCCTAAGAACCAGCTTGCCGCTGTAAAACGCCAGCTTAGTTCGATTTTACAGATCGCCGAGACTTTTCAATAGCATTTATTGCAGGAATTACCGCGAAAAGTTTCTTTCATGTGATCATTAATGACCTGCCCTAAAATGGAACACCTGATCAACGTTTTAAGAACCCAAAAAATCCGCTCAAGCCAAGTCACTCGAAGACGTTGCTACTCAACTCAACTCAGGTAGACGATTGAGTTTAGTTCAGACAATGTCACAGTGTAGGGATACCCAAATCAAACCCATTAAAAGCAAACAATCAAACAGACAATGGGTCCACTAAGCAGCCGCGGAGGGTTCTAGAGTTCCTTAGGTTCTGTCTTTGCGTGGAACATAAACTGGCCACTCGACTGCGTTTTATGGTTGCTGTTGTTGTTGTTATTGTCGATGACGACACCGACGACTCCGACAGGTCAAAAGCGCGTTGTTATTGTTGGTGTTGCTGTTGTTGTTGCGATTCCTGCCGCAGCGTCTGCGGCATTTAAAGGCCGCTCTTGTTGCCGCTGCGTCTGCTGTCAAGCTGTCTCTCTTACCTGTGCCGCAACAGACGGCACTTAATCCATGGAGCGAGAACCCTTAAGAATTATTGTGTCTGACTGACTGCGTGCCGATCGTAAGACCGAGAGAAATATAATTCGCCAGTTCCACAATTTGAGCATTCAGTTAGAACTTTGATTTTGTGTGGCACGGTCGTTGGTTGTCTGGTGCTGCTGGGTTTCGCGATACCTAACAAAACCAAAAAAAAAACACGTACACAAAAACCAAAAAAAAGGGTAACAAACCGGGCGCCATGCCAATGAAAGTGAAATTAGTTGTCTTGACTGTGAACTGGGTTTTGGCCGTGTGCTACTGGTGCTTGCAACCGGCAGCTAGCATGGGGCTGCAAAAGCAGGAATGCGATTTCGATTTCAGAGAGCAGCCGGAGGATTTCTATGGCATGTACGACATGAATGCAATGGAGGTACGTACACTGTACTAATACCAACGAAGCCAAAAGGCTAATAGGCTACTTGTTATAACTACCTTTTAAAGGCGCCAAAATTGCTGCTTGAAAAGGACAACTCCAAAAGTGCGATCTGGTCGCCGAGCAGTGACAAACAGAGTACCATAAACCAGACAGGATCCAAAAAGCGCAAAAGGAAGCTGCCAAAAGCCAAATTAAGACAACACAAAGGCAGAAGAGGCAGCCGAGGCGGCAGCAGCAGGCGATTGTTGGGGTAAGTTGTAACATCCCCACTGGAATTAAGACCCGCTCACGTGCAACAATACGCACAATTAGCCAGCCAGCCAGGCATTTCCATTATGTCAGCAGGCACTTGGCCAGCACGTAGCTGTTATACACTGCATTCGAAAGGTTAAGGGTACATAAGTGCATTAATAAACTTGCGTGTTAGACCTGGAAGGAAAAGAAATAAAAACCCACTTGGGGGGCTTGAAATAAAAAGTTTATCGCCATAGAAAGGCTATCTAATTCGGGAATTGATTTAAAAATACCCGACGGCCCTGGGGAAAAAAAAAAAGGAACATGAAATTTCAACACAAGCTACATCTTTAATTCTACTTCTTTATTTGGCTAGCTCGGGATGAGATTAAGCCATGGATGTTAACATGACACCTAGACCTCAAAGTCTTTAAGAGCTAGCTATCAGATGTCACGAAATGATTTACTTTAACGGTGGGTGGGTGAAGTATGTCTGATTATCTATCCCTATCCCAAGAAAAAACTTTCGAGGCCTTACAAACCATCGGATTGTAACGTGGCTTCTGTACTAGGAAGATCAAGTTAAAGATCTGTTAAACAGTCTAAATGATATCGGCAATATCGCATCACTTCCTTCCTTATGAACTGCCATAAAATTCCACATTATTTGATACTTTTATGTATAATATACTACTGATTCTGTAGCAATTTCTCTTGAAACCCAATCCCAAGCTGTCATAGATAAAAACTTTTTTGCGGAAACCGAAAGTTATATTATTGCCGACAACATGACAATAGAGTATTCCCACGCGTTTGAAGTTCTCTAAAGAGGTCCTTAGATTTTAAAGATTTATGAAATATACGAAAAAAAGAAATATACACTTACAATAATCACGACCGGGTCCTAACCCTTTCACTTTAATAGCCCTGTATAAAGGGCACTCCATAGTCGACATGTGCCGATTGTAACCTCACTCACTTTTTGTTGTCGTTGTTTTGTGCACTTTGTGCCGCGCTTCAAGTGGCCATTGAGGGACTTGTGCCGACCCCCAAGTGTGTCACCTGTGACATTCCAACAATGGCACATAAATCAGCACTCTTACGCTTTCATTTGCACTTTTGCAGACATCACCGGAAACTGAAGCTGCAGCAGCAGCAGCAGCAACACCAACTACAACGCAGTCAGCATCATAAATCGCCAGTCCAAGTCCAAGATGTCCCTGCACCGCTGCTTTGGAGCGATGGCATTGTCGATGAGATACAGCTGCAGCGCAGCCGTCGCGCCGTAACCGTTAGAAGAGAACGCACCTGGGACTACGGCGTAATTCCATACGAAATCGATGCCATTTTCAGTGGTGCACATAAGGCGCTCTTTAAGCAGGCCATGCGCCATTGGGAGAACTTTACATGCATTAAATTTGTGGAACGAGATGCCAAATTGCATGCCAATTACATATACTTTACGGTCAAGAATTGCGGGTGAGCTGAAAATAAATAGTTTACTATTTAATAGTTTGAGAAAGTGGAATAGAACTTTAAGTATGCACCGCTAAACTAGTATTTTGAGAGGAATAGGGTATATAATGATTATCTAACTGCATCCAATGGGGCTTTAAGCTTGAATTTTGAAATGTACAATTCTTTGGTTGTCAGCTGGATAGGTTAAAGCTTTTATAGGATACATTCTATGGAAGATTATTAGTTGCAGAACTTTTAATACATTACTTTAGTGCTTTTATACGCTACTGGCACGATTTCTGCATCTGGAACTTTCATGCTCCCAGGGCCGTAGCCATGTAGGCGCATGGCAGAGCGCCCCCTCAGCTGAGCAGGGCGCCCTCAAAGACTTTTGGGGAGCACCCCTGGAAAACTTCTGAGCGCCCCTGAGTGACGATCCTGGCTACGGCCCTGCATGCTCCTTAAATGAGCTGCAGATCCAAGTGCTTTGGCTTATTACAATCCATTTAATAATAAAAAATTTACGCTTTTTAGATCGCTAAGTTCCAAGTCTGATTAAATTTGGTTACACTTCGAATCTGAGGTTCCAAACATGGGATTTACATTTTTTAATTCCGATTAAATTTGCTCATGCTTTGAATTTGAACTTTCAAATATGGGATTCAATTTTTTCACAAGCAGGGTCTAAGCCCAAACCATTTGGGTTTGTCCTTAAAAAACATTAAAAAAATTTTGACGTTTATTGATTTAAGAGTTATTTAATAAAAAATACCTCAAATACAGTTCGTGAACTAGACTCAAATCCGGATATTCAGCGATTAATTTGTTTGAACGACAACGACGACAATTGTTTCCTTAAGTCCAGGCACACAGAAAAGTTTTAACATACACCTTTTTCCCATATTTGAAAGTATGAGGAAATGCAAAACTTTTCCGCAGTAGAGTATCCGGGATTTTATCATTAGGAGGTTTGGATTTTTGATATCATTCAATGTAATTTCCTTCAAGTTGTAGATAAAATCAATGACAGCCGTTCCAACGTTCATTAGATTCAATACATAATCATCTAATGAAATATATTGTATATCTGGAATGTATCGTCTTAAAATTTCAAAAGAACGAAAGTACAATACTATCCATGGAGGGTTTGAATCCCAAAACTAGCCAATTGATCCGCTACTGGTTCTACGTCATTTTCTGAAATTAGAAAATTTATTGGTTCAAAAATTCAATTATATACAATAGTTCACCTCTATACCAATTTCCTTGTTTTCTTTTTCCAGCTGCTGTTCGTTTCTGGGCAAGAATGGTAACGGCCGCCAGCCCATTTCCATTGGACGCAACTGCGAAAAGTTTGGCATCATAATACACGAGCTGGGTCACACAATTGGCTTTCATCATGAGCACGCTCGTGGCGATCGCGATAAGCATATTATTATAAACAAATCTAATATAATGCGCGGACAGGAATATAACTTTGATTTACTCTCACCTGATGAGGTGGATTTACCCTTGCTGCCCTATGACTACAATTCAATTATGCATTATGCCAAGAATTCCTTCTCCAAAACACCATATCTGGATACCATAACACCTATAGGCCTTGCACCAGGTGCACACATCGAGCTAGGCCAACGGCGACGGCTGAGTCGTGGCGATATTGCGCAGGCAAATCTGCTGTATAAATGTGCCGCCTGTGGTAGAACATTTCAACAAAACGCAGGTCGCATTGTGGCACCACATTACATATACACAGGGAATGCTTTAGTGGGCGAGTATGAGGGCAGCGGCGATGCGGGCGAGGATGATGCAGCAGCACAGTTTGAAGGCTCTCTGATGAGTTGCGAGTGGCGCATTACGGCCACCAATGGCGAGCGTATTATTTTACAACTACAGCAACTACATTTGTTGGCTACGGATAACTGCACGCAGGATTATTTGGAGATTCGTGATGGTTACTGGCATCGTTCGCCGCTCATCAAGCGTCTTTGTGGCAATGCTACAGAGCAGACCATTTCCAGCATGACTAGTCGTATGCTTATTAACTATGTGAATCGCAATGCGGCACTGGGTTATCGTGGCTTTAAGGCGCAATTTGAAGGTGAGTGGCATGCAGAATGATTTGAGCGAATTGTCTTTAAAATTTCATGTAATTTGTTTTGCAGTGGTTTGTGGTGGTGATTTACATTTGACCAAGGATCAATCCATTGACTCGCCAAACTATCCGCTGGAGTATATGCCCGATAAGGAATGCATTTGGCGCATAACTGCACCGGAGCACTACCAGGTAGCACTTAAGTTTCAAACTTTCGAGCTGGAGAAGCATGATGGCTGCATCTATGACTACATTGAGTTACGTGATGGAAATCGTAGTGATTCTAAGCTGATTGGACGCTTTTGTGGAGAAAAGATGCCGCCCAATATCAAGTATGTGAAGTAGTTATGTCATAAACTTAATTTTGTGACCTGTTAAACGTTTTGTCGTAACTTTGGCTCTTCGATTGCAACTTTAATTGGGGTTAAGGCTTCCCACTTAATTTAATATTGAGATGTCACAAAACTGCTTTCTTTTTTTGAAATCCTAAAACGTACAAGAAACAAAACTTCAATGCTATTATATAGAATATTAAATAGTTAGACTTTACCTCTTAAATACTCGAACTGTTTAAATATCCTCGAACTGATTGAGATACTACTCAAAATGTTGGAATATTCTCCTTATCGGCAATATGAACTAGTTCCCAAAACGTTATCTTTTTAAAGATGCAAATGGTTTAATATTATTTCCATTACAATATAATTTTTTATTACCTCTTTAGAACTCGCACTAATCAGATGTACATCAAGTTTTTCTCCGATTCCACCGTGCAGAAGCAGGGCTTCTCGGCTGCTCTCATGCTGGATATGGACGAGTGCAAGTTTACAGACCATGGTTGCCAGCACATATGTATAAATACGCTGGGTAGCTACCAATGTGGTTGTCATGCTGGCTTTGAGCTTCAGGCAAATGGCAGGACCTGCGAGAGTGAGTACATACTTAAACGGAAATCAGTAATAACTCTTAACAGAACTATTCTTACTTCTCCAGATGCTTGTGGCGGCATTATAAATGCAACTAAGTCAAACGGCACGCTTTACTCGCCCTCCTATCCCGATGTCTATCCCAATGCCAAGGAATGTGTTTGGGAGGTAGTAGCCCCGGCGCATCATGCTGTGTTTCTCAACTTTACACACTTTGATCTGGAGGGCACCAAGTTTCAGTACAGCAAGTGTAACTATGATTATTTGGTCATCTACTCCAAGCTACGCGATAATCGTCTTAAAAAAATTGGCATTTATTGTGGCAATGAGCTGCCGCCATTTGTCAACTCGGAGCAGCATATATTGCGTTTGGAGTTTTACTCAGATCGCACGGTGCAACGCAGCGGCTTTGTGGCGCAGTTTACCATAGGTAAATTTTTACTTTGACTGGCTTAAAATTTAATTTTTTTAAAGTTTTCCTTATTTCGCTTTAGATGACGATGAGTGTGCGGTCAATAATGGCGGTTGTCAGCATCGTTGCCGAAACACTTTTGGCTCATATGAGTGCAGCTGCCGTAATGGTTATACGCTGCACGATAATGGACACAATTGCACGGAGACCAAGTGCAAGTTTGAGATTACTTCATCTTATGGCGTGCTGCACAGTCCCAACTATCCGGATGACTATCCACGCAATATTTATTGCTACTGGCATTTTCATACGGTCGTAGGACATCGCATACAGTTGACTTTCCATGATTTTGAAGTGGAGAATCATCAAGAGTGCATATATGACTATGTAGGCATTTACGATGGTCGCTCTGAGAACACTTCAACGCTGGGCATCTATTGTGGAGGACGCGAACCGTATGCGGTTACAGCCTCTACAAACGAAATGTTTATGGTGCTTAAAACGGATGCAGGACTGCAACGCAAAGGTTTTAAGGCCACATTTGTGTCTGAATGTGGTGGCTATTTGCGCGCCACAAATCGCACGCAGATCTTTTACTCGCATCCACGTTATGGCAGCAGACCATACAAGCGCAATATGTACTGCGACTGGCGCATACAATCCGATCCGGAAAGCAGTGTTAAGATCAAATTTTTACACTTTGAAATTGAGTACTCAGAGCGTTGTGACTATGATTTTCTGGAGGTGACTGAGGAGGGCTATGCTATGAACACAATACACGGACGTTTTTGTGGCAAACGTAAGCCGCCCATTATAGTTTCCTACTCGGACACTTTGCTGCTGCGGTTTCAAACAGATGAAAGCAACTCGCTGCGTGGCTTTGCCATAAGCTTTGTCGCCGTGGAGCCACCAGACGATGATGGTGGCGAAGAGTACGACATGGTTACACCTTTTCCGGGCTATCTAAAAAATATGTATGCCTCTGAGACTGCCAGCAATGATGATGCAGTGGACTTAATTAGGCAGCGTGCGCATTTATTACCGCCCAGCAGATTAATGTAAAGTAATTAAACATTAGATGTGTGTGATTTTTTGGCGCTTTAAGTTTTGTTGTTGTACTATTAAATTAATTTTAAATAAAAACAATTCTATGCCTTAATGCTCAGTGTTGTTTGAAATCGATAGCTTTGTAATCGACAAAAGCGCGCACAGCGTTGCCACTATTGCGTACAAAACGCACTAAAAAATAACGAAAAGCACGCGTTGGCAGCGCTAGCAAGCTGCATTCAAAATGGCAACGGCGGCGTCTGCGGCGCTTCATTTTAATTCTTGTTTTTAATACTAGCGCGTTAATTTGCGTAAACTGCAGCTTGTTAATTGTTTTGTTAAAAGTGACGCTTGTGTTAATAGAGTTTATGTTTTGCATGTATATTCAAGAATTATATTTTTTGTGTGTCGTTTTTTAAGTGTCGTGCTTTACAGTTAGTGCTGCGGGCAAATTCCAATACACAAAATGAGCGCCTTTGAGGTGGGTGCTGCTGCTATACAAAGTGACAAAGGTTATAATTAGTGTCATTTACAGATTTCTCTAACCCCTTCGCGTTTAAAGCAAAAGAAACGCGTTGAGGGTCGAGAGCCTACGATTGTTATGATGGCGCCGTTTTCTGCCAAGGCTATTGTACAATTCGAGGACGTGCCTATAACCAAGACTGCCAAACGCATGGTGCGCGTTGTTAACCCCAGCGAGGAGGACATTGAGGTTAGTTGGCCAGCGATATAGATCAGACGCAGAATTTCCCTAGCAACGGCGTCGTTTATTTGATCAATGTCTAAGCATTGTTGTTCTTTATACTACTAGGTAAAAGTAATCAAAGCCATTAGGCCAGAATATAACCTTACAGTCGAGTGGACAACGCGCATAGTGTCCGCTGGCAATGAAGTTACTATGGAGCTAGTCTGGAGCCCACAGCTAGTGGTAACATGCACAGAGACATTGCAGCTGCTAGATAATCGCAACTTTCGCAAGGATGTCATGATTATATTAAAATCTAAAAGCAATCAGGTAGTAAAGGTAAGTGATTGAAAAACTTAGGCCCAGGCACCTTTTTAAACTCAACCCCTATTTCTTGTGTACTCAAAGAATACGCGCAAATTTCCGACCGTTGGCAAAACGTTGCAGCTTAAATCACCAACCAGCGGCTTAAAGGTTCACAAAAATGCAGCGTCTTTGACTGCTGTGCAACAAAAAAAGCGTCTTTCAACAACAGGCGCTGGTGCAAAGGCTGCTGCTAATGGCACATCTGCCAGGCAACCTTGGCGTAATGTGCCGATGCCAAAATGTAGCACAGTGCGTAGTTCTAAAGATTCGCAAGCGCCGCTGCATGAGCACAATATTTATTCAGCTCAAGCAAAGCCGCATTTATGTGCTACACCAGAATCACCGGGTTACAAGGAAAATGTAAGCCCTAATGAATCTGGCAATCGTTTTAATCTCATAGATCAACTTAAGTTTACGCCACTTAACGAAACGCATGGCGCACACACACATATGCCTGATAATCTGGCTGCCTGGCCCACGCCCAACCATTGTGTGGAAACTATAGACACCAAGTTTGAGATGCGACCTCGTCGTCTGACTGATGCTGATCTGGTAGCAGCAGATGAGGAAACCTGCACTTTAACAGCTCATATTGTCACAAATAAAACTTTTGAAATCAAAAACGCAGAAACCTTTAACTTTTCCACGGATAGCTTGGATTGTTCGCGTACAGAGCTTTTGCTACAAACGCCTACGGCTACACTCAATAGGACCGCAACAATTACACATGCTACATATACAAGACCCCTGGAATGCATACGCGAAGAAGATGGTAACAGCACCGGCAATAGTCAGGAAGCACCGCAACAAAAACCGCGTACACCAAACAGAACTCGCATGCAAAACCTAAAGCGCGATGTAGAATTAGTTGGTTCACCGCTGCGCAAATACTCAGAGTCTATGAAGGATTTGTCGCTGGGGTCACCGCAGACAAAGTTTGCTATACAAGGCTCTATGCCCAATCTAAATGAAATGGCGCAAATACGTTCCATAGAACAAAATCGCTATTATCAGCAGCAACCACCGCCGCCCTATCCGGGCACAACTGTGCAACCACAGCAATTGAAGCCTAAACAGCTGGACAATTCAATGTGCAAGCAGACCAGTGCATCCCACCATGATTTGCTTTTTAACCAGCATGAAATACTTGCACAATCTAGCCGTTTTAATCTAAACGAGATTGACAGCAAATCACGCAAAGGTAGTCCCATTAAGCAGCTGAATGGCGAGAAGCACCAAAACATGAGCAAAACCAGCAATGCACAAAAGCGGCGTTCACATGAACTTTCCTTCTCGGATGCGCCCAGCAATGAATCGTTATATTCCCATACACTCAGTGAAACTTTGGAAATCTCACCACCCAAACGCCAGCGTGTGGACTACCTAGAAACATCATTATTACGTAATACGCCCACAAATGCTTCGGCGCCACGCGTCAAATCCTGGACACAAACACAGCCAAAGAAGTTTAAACTAGCGCAAACGATGGCTTTGATGAAGAAGCCACCAACGCCGCGCAAACTACGCGCTGAACCGCGTGTTAAGCTCTACGACTCCGATTTGTACCTGCAAACCTTCATAAATCCAGATCCCTTTGCTGCCACCACTACGGCTGATCCTTTTTTGGCTTCTACTATGTATTTAGATGAAGAGGCTGTGGATCGGCATCAGGTGGACTTTAAAAAATGGCTTAATGCATTGGTTTCTATACCCGAAGATCTGGATGCCGATTGCAATAGCAAAATTGATGTGGGCAAATTGTTTAATGAAGTTCGTCATAAAGAAATTGTGGTAGCGCCTACTAAGGAGCAGCAGTCTGATAACTATTTAACTACATTTCGTTTGGAGTCGCTGCGTCGTGCTGCCGTGCAGCTTTTCTTTAGTGAGGAAATGCGCGTGCCTTGCTCTAAGGTAGCTGTCTATGTCAACAAGCAGGCTTTACGCATACGCAGTGATCGCAATTTGCATCTGGATGTGGTCATGCAGCGCACCATACTGGAGCTGCTTTTGTGCTTTAATCCACTTTGGCTGCGTTTGGGCTTGGAGGTGGTATTTGGTGAAAAGATTCACTTGCAGTCGAATCGTGATGTTATTGGACTCAGCACTTTTATTTTAAATAGACTATTCCGCAACAAGTTCGAGGAGCAAAAGTTCAGCAAAGCTTATACACTCACCGAGGAGTATGCGGAGACTATCAAAAAGCATTCGCTGCAGAAAATATTGTTTCTGTTTCTCTTTTTGGACAAGGCCAAACAAAAGCGAATTGTCAAACATAATCCTTGTTTGTTTGTCAAGAAGTCCCCACATAAAGAGACCAGAGAAGTGCTATTGCGCTTTGCCTCAGAGCTACTGGGCAGCATCGGTGACATTACACGAGAGCTGCGTCGCCTGGGCTATGTGCTGGTGCATAAGCAAACATTTTTGGATGAATTCGATTATGCTTTCAACAATTTGGCTGTAGATTTGCGTGATGGAGTGCGCTTGACGCGCGTTTTAGAGATTATACTGTTGCGCGATGATCTTACCAAGCAGTTAAGAGTGCCTGCCATTTCTCGACTACAGCGTATCTTTAACGTAAAGCTGGCTTTAACAGCACTTAGTGCCGCGGACTTTCAGCTAGGTGGCAATATCACTCCCGCCGATATCGTGGATGGTCATCGTGAGAAGACTCTATCTTTGCTTTGGCAAGTTATTTACAAGTTCCGTTCGCCCAAGTTCCATGCCGCAGCCAATGTATTGCAACAGTGGTGGCGGCGACGTTGGCTTTTTGTTGTCATACAACGTCGCATACGGCTGAAGGAGCAACAGCGTCAGGAACGTGCTGCTACGCTTATACAGTCCGTGTTTCGTGGTCATCAAATGCGCAAATATGCAAAGATCTATCGCGCCGAGCGAGTACAAGCTGCCATTGTTCTGCAGAAGTACACACGACGTTTCTTGGCTCAGAAGCAGCTCTTTCTTAGTTATCACCACATTGTGCATGTGCAGCGTCGCTGGCGAGCATTGCGTCAGGGCAAGGCCTATCGTAGCTACTTTCTGCAACTGCGTGAAAGCACCATATTTTTGCAACGTATTTGGCGCCGCCGCATCTTTGCTAACAAGCTGCTATTAGCAGCTGCAACTCTGCGACTGCAGCGGGATCAGAAGCAGCAAGCCGCTGCAGCTCACATACAAATGCGCTGGAAGGCCTATTGTCAGGGCAAGGCGCAGCGTTTGATATACCAGCAGCAGAGGCAGCTTATCATAGGTGTGCAGCAGCGCCTGCGCGCCAAGTTGCAAATGAAAAAGCAGCGTAATGAGTTCTTGCTTCTAAAAAATGCGAGCATGTTGCTGCAACAACGCTATAGAGCGCGTCTGGACATGTTGAGGGACCGCAAGCAGTATATCGAGATGCGACAATGCATTATACAATTGCAGCGTCGTTGGCGAGCTACTCGGCTGATGCGGCAGCAGCATAAATACTATCAACAGCTACAGTACCATGTCAGACAACTGCAAGCAAAATATCGCGCCAGGCGCGACATGCGTGCCCAGCGCCATAATTATGTCCAGTTAAGAAATGTCGCTGTGATGCTACAAAGAAAATGGCGCAATCTGCAGCTGGGACGACAAAACCGGAGAGAATTTGTGCGTCTTAGGGAGGCTACACTTGTCATACAGCGTCGTTGGCTGATGCGGCAGCAGCATAAATACTATCAACAGCTACAGTACCATGTCAGACAACTACAGGCAAAATATCGCGCCAGACGCGACATGCGTGTCCAGCGCCAGAATTATGTCCAGTTAAGAAACACCGCTGTGATGCTGCAAAGAAAATGGCGCAATCTGCAGCTGGGACAACAAAAACGGAGAGAATTTGTGCGTCTTAGAGAAGCTACACTTGTCATACAGCGTCGTTGGCTGATGCGGCAGCAGCATAAATACTATCAACAGCTACAGTACCATGTCAGACAACTACAGGCAAAATATCGCGCCAGACGCGACATGCGTGTCCAGCGCCAGAATTATGTTCAGTTAAGAAACACCGCTGTGATGCTGCAAAGAAAATGGCGCAATCTGCAGCTGGGACAACAAAAACGGAGAGAATTTGTGCGTCTTAGGGAGGCTACAATTGTCATACAGCGTCGTTGGCTGATGCGGCAGCAGCATAAATACTATCAACAGCTACAGTACCATGTCAGACAATTGCAGGCAAAATATCGCGCCAGGCGGGAAATGCGTGTCCAGCGCCAGAATTATGTCCAATTAAGAAACGTCGCAGTGCTGCTGCAAAGAAAATGGCGCAATCTGCAGTTGGGACAACAAAAACGGAGAGAATTTGTGCGTCTAAGGGAGTCTACACTTGTCATACAGCGTCGCTTCCGAGCTTACAAATCTATGCGCTTTTTGCGTGCCAAGTACCGTGGAACCATGACGGCCGTACAGTGCCTGCAGATGCATTGGCGTGGTTATTTGCTGATGAAGCGTCAACGTTCTAGTTATCTGCAGCTGCGGGAAACTACCATATGGGTGCAATGTAGCTATCGCCAGAAGAGACTCATGGTAGAGCAGAGGTGTAGATATACAAAACTACGTCAGTCAGTGATTAAGGTGCAGCAACGTTGGCGAGCCCAATTGCTAATGCGGGAGCAACGACAACACTATCTAGAGCAACTGCAGCTCATCATTTCAATACAACGTCGTTATCGAGGAAAATTGGCTATGAGGAGCGAACGAGCAACATATCAAAAGCAGCGCCAGGCTGTGATACGTCTACAGTGTTGGTTTAGAGGACTACTGCTGATGCGGGGCATCAGGCAGGACTATCAAACCCAGCGTTCCAGTGCCATATTGTTACAACGTAAATGGCGAGCAACCTTAGCAATGCATATACAACGCCAAATCTTCCTGGAAACAATCGAAAAGGTGAAACTACTACAAAGCGCGGTTCGTGCCATGATTGCTATGCGCCGGCAGCGCGAAGAATATCAACGACAGCGCAATGCTGCCTTGGTAATACAGCGAAGATTTCGGGCACGTCAGGCCATGCTTAAGGAACGCGCTCATTACCAGCAGCTGCGAACGCTTGTTCTTAATCTACAAAGCAAGTATCGTGCACGCTGTCTTATGCTCCAAGTTAGAGAGTACTACCTGAAACTACGAAGTCTTACCATACATCTGCAGCAAAAGTTCCGTGGTCATCGACTTATGCAGCTTGAGCGTGATAATTTCAAGCTGCTGCGTCGTTCTTTACCTGATTTCCAAGCGCGCTGCCGTGGCTTTTTAGCCCGCAAACGCTATCAGGCTCTAATGACGCCTGAAATGATGCAGTTTTTGGCAGAAAAACGAGCAGCTAGGCTCATACAACGCTGCTGGCGTGGCTATCGTACGCGTAAGCGTCAACGTCATCTTGGCTTGATGGCCATAAGAAAGCGCCTTGTGCAGCTGCGTCAACAGTCTAAGGCCATGGACTCTGTGCGCTCCAAGGTGCAGGAAGCAGTACGCTTTTTACGCGGTCGCTTTGTAGCCTCTGATGCTTTGGCCGTACTAAATCGTCTGGGTAGGATTTATTTTGTACGTCAAGCTATTTACTTGCCTATGTCAATTGTTTTTTTATTGCAGATCGGCTTTCCCGTACTGTGCCGCACTTGCTCATGTGGTGCTCGGAGTTTATGGCCACTTTTTGTTATGGCATTATGGCGCAGGCGATACGTTCCGAAGTAGACAAACAGCTTATAGAGCGTTGCAGTCGTATTATACTTAACTTGGCGCGTTACAATAGCACCACGGTGGCCACGTTCCAGGAGAGCGGCTTGGTAACCATTGCGCAGATGTTGTTGCGTTGGTGCGATAAGGATAGTGAAATCTTTAATACGCTCTGTACGCTCATCTGGGTCTTTGCGCATTGTCCCAAAAAGCGTCAGGTATGTAGTAGCTGGTTTAAGTTAGACTTAAATAATTTGTTTTTATTTTGCATAGATCATACACGACTATATGACCACGACGGATGCCATTTATATGGTACGCGAGACCAAAAAATTGGTTGCTCGCAAGGAGAAGATGAAGCTAAATGCGCGCAAGCCACAAATGGCTAATGGACGGTTTTCTCAACAGCCCCAGCAGCAGTTTTCGCCACGTGCTCTGCCCAGTTTAGAGCCAGATTTTGGCGTCGTACGAAATAAACCCTATACTTTTATATCCTCAGTTTATGCTTTAGATACCATATTATGTAAGCTTGACATCAATTTGTATTAGTTTTATTAGTTGTGCATTAATTGTTTTATGTATTATTTTATTAATTTAAATGTTTATGAAGACAATTAGTTTTTAGAATTGATTTTGTGTTTTTTGAGTTTGTGATTTTTTGTTGTACGAAATTTGTTAATTTAAGTGAAAAAAATTATGATATTGTATAAATAAAGTATGTTAGCTAATCGGAATTGCCTAAGCATTGAATGATTTTTGGCTAAAAAAGATAATTAATTGTTTTGCCTCTTAAAAAAGACTCGAAAGATTTTATATGCTGTTAAAATCCAATTATTTCAATAGTTTTGGATACCTTTTATAAAAAAATCAATAACATAATTCCGAAACAATTTCGCATTTATAAATAGATTTCGAAATCTTATTAAATTTCTACAATATTACAATGTTTCTAAAAATGCAAAGTTTGGAAATATGTAAAAAAAAATATATGAAATTGGATATATCGAAACTTAGTTTCTTTTTTAAGTGTTAAATCACACTGGCTTTACAAATTTCTACAAAGTTGAATGAAATTATGACGACGATGATGAAAACGCAATCATGTCCTAGATTTACCATAATCAAATTGAGTCCAAATTGTCATACTATATTTCTTAATAAATTGTATTTTTAGAATTTTACAAAAAATATTAAGATATCTGAAAATGTTAAATTTGTTTAAAGCTCGAATTTGATTAATTTGTTAATAACACTGTCCTACAAAATTGAAAAAAATCAAAGAACTTTTCAAGTGACCTAGTGTACGTTGTAGGTCTTGAGGAGTAGATCACGATAGTGTTTTTCAAAATTGTCTAACACCGCCAAAATCGGAAGTTATCGCTTAAAAACCGTTTTTCGGGTACTGCGATCACTCCCACTATCACAACGTCGCCATTTTTCAATCGATTTTCGATTGCTTTACGGATTCAAGAAGATTCAAGCTTTAAGATGATATACACTTATTTATACTTTATACAAAGCATCTACGAGATTTTTTAAAAGTTATCTAAGATTGACACTCTTTTTTTTCGATTTTCACACTTTGAAGTCATTTTTATATAACATTTTCCTAAAACACCTTTACTTTTTTACATTTAATCTTAAAGAAATATTAATTCCGAGTAAGAAAAGTTATGGTTTATTAAAATCGGTCGATAAATGTTTAAGTTACGACGCTTATTGTAAACAAGGAAATTAAAATTCCACCGACAAAAAAAAAAAGTTTTTGATCGATAATTCGTTTGTTCATGAAGATATCGTAACCAAATTTGGAATAATGCTTAAGAACAATAAAAAACTTACAAGTGCCAAATTTGGTCGCAATATTTTGAAAAACAAACGAAATAAAAAAAAATCGATTTTTTGACCGATCGTTCCTATGGGAGCTATATGATATAGTTAACCGATTTTGTTGAAATTTGGCACATTGCTTAAGTGCTCTAAAAAATTTCAAAACGCCAAATTGGAACAAAATCGGTTGACTATATCATATAGCTCCCATAGAACGATCGGTCAAAAAAAAAGTTTTTTATACCAAATTTGTTGTGCTTCGTCTGTTTGTAAAGATATTTGAAGTTTTTTCGGCATTCAGATCTTTTTTAAGGTATTAAAGCACTGTGTCAAATTTGATCGAAATCAGTTGACTATATCATATAGCTTGCATAGGAATGATCGGTAAAAAAAATTTTTTTGCTTAAAAATTTTTCTGTTTTTGGTTTTTTGTGAAAAAACCGGATTTTATTGCAAGCGAGTGGTACAGGGTATACCAGAACCCCCTAGTAATACTAAAAAAACCAAACATTTTTCTATATTTTAGGTGCACACTTTTGCTGTGCTAAAATTCATATTTATTTAAATATTATAATAATAATATTCACAAAACAATTACTGATAGTAAAATTAATAATCACTTTGTTGTTACATCAATTGTTTATACTTTGCTTTTTGGTATGTATATATGTATTAAATAGGTACGTTTTTTGGTATTTTAGTTGTTGTTGTTGTAATATTTAGTATTTTGTTACATCGAATGCCGCTGCCTTGTGCTGCTTGTCTGCTCCTTGCGAGTATGCCCCAATTAATTAATTAATAGTTGCCCCATTTAAATTTTTGATAAATACATATATATAGTGTATATAATGTTAGTATATTTAGTTGAATCATATATTTTATATATATAGTTAAATATGTTTTTTAGCATATCATATTGCACTTAGTCTCATTTACTGTTTCGCATTTTGCCTTGCTACATTTTTTTTTTAGTATTTTCTTTTTTTTTGCAATTTTATATTGCGTTTAAAATCGTTTTTGATCGTTGCTAGCTGCAGATGACACTCAATTTTCGAAATAACATTTTTTCAAAATATTACACTAATTAAAAATACAAATAAAAAATCGAAGGGCATGCAAAATTTGCAGTTTGAAGATGATATTTAGATTTGTTTACTTTTTAGTATTTTTTAATTAATACTGACTTTTGTTTAACTTACAATAATATACACGCATTAGTTAAAATATTAGGTAAACATAACACTACATTTAAAGCCCCAAATGACACACGGCTGGAGATTGGAGCTGTCACTGTGAGTGCCATTTGAGTTTATGCGTTAAAACTCTTTATAGAGGATGTGAAATCTAACGCCGGCCAATGCCAAAGTCATAGCGATTGCGAGGATGGACATCCGTCAAGCGTTTGCCAAGCCCAAAGCTGTATGGTTGATGGCGCTTTTCATCTGAAATGGAACGTATTATAGTTGGGATTTTGGGTTTCTGATTCTAAAGAGATGTAGGTATGCGTGTTTGTGTATATGTAATTTTTAGGGGATGTTCTGGTGATTCGTGCCCAAGACCTGTTGGGCATGTGTAGGTATTTACGTATGTATAGAGTAGGACCAAAATTTAGTAGTGCAGAATTTCAATAGCAAGCGGAGGGTAGGAACGTCAATTTCCTTGAACCACTGCTGAGAAGTGTCTTCGCGATCCAAAATAGAAATACATCTCATGCAGAGCTAACGACATTAGGGATCCATTCATAAAACTAGGCGACGCTGCCAGAGGGGAAGTTGAGTGTCTTGTTTGCAATAGGGTCATCGTAACATACAAACATTGTATGGACCAATCTTCAATAAACTATTTCGTTATTCGTGTGACGAAAATCAGACCTTCGGACCTCTTCTGGGACGCTTAACAGATGTCGAGAGACGTAAAGCTGTTCCGGTAAGGGCGGAAACAACTGGCGCGACCAAGTCAACGCGAAATGATTTTGCACAGTGCGAAAGATACGTGATAAAAGGCGGTGGCAAGATAGTCTCTGGCAAAGCACAGTGTTGCCACTTTACTCGCAGCTGCTTTACATGACCAGATCTACCCCTTTGAGATCGAACTAACAAACTCTGGAAATGCACTGAATTTTCAGAGTTCTTTGCGTCAAAGCCGTAAGGCAATGCGGATAGATACCTTTTTAATAGTCCGACGCTTAGCCTGATAGTCGGAAGTGTTTACAAGCATTGCTCAAGCTTCGTACAAAACGGATTATTTTAGCGATAACGTCCGATTTCAGGCGAAAGTAGTTAGTCAATCGTTGTTTAAATCACAACTACTCGTAGATCTACTAAAACAAGTCAAGACCTACAATTTTTCTGTACACAAGGCTCACGAAAAAAGTTCTTTTTCACTAAGTTTGAAGAGCAGTCGTTATTTATAATTCAATATTGACTTCCCCCTAAATTCGACGAGAGTGTAAATTTTTCCGTAATTTTAAAAACCTGTTGAAAGACCTAAGATTTACCAGACTATTTCTATAAATAATCAACAACTAATCTTTGTAAGATCAGTGAAGTCGTAAAGTTCAAGGAATTTAAAATTATAGTACTTGAAATTTAGTATTTTTTTAATTTAGTATTTTTTAGTAGTGTCAAGCATGTATTTGCGTATCCCTTTTTTGTTTGTGTGCCAGTGTAGATGTAGGCCGTCTTCTTTTGTTGTGTCGTGGGACTTAACGCTGTCCCAAACTATATAAATAAATACCAGGAAAGAGGTGTCGGTTTGTGGCATCTGGAATGCGCTTGCCCAATCCAAAACTGTAGGGTCGATTACGTTTCTCATCTAAGGATAAAAAAAAGACATTTTTTGAAGGTGTTAAGGCTTGGCGTAAGCAATCTAGGTAACAAATCAAATAAACATTTTTCTCAAGCATCCGTCAAAATTCCGAGATGCAGATTCTAACCTCAAACACTATTTTTGTTTTTTTTTTTAAGACAGCTAATCGAGCCATTAATGATATTTTAAAATGTTGCGCGACTCGGAATAAATTAGTCTAGTGAATTTTTTTTTTTTTGCTACCTAGTGTTATCAATAAGATATTTATCTTACCCAAGAAATTACTGTCATCCTGCATCTCGTACGGCTTCACGTCATCATAGTCGCTGCGCTTGCCCAGACCAAAGTTATACACCGGCAGACGCTTCATGCCCGGACCTCCATTTGTGTACATATAAGCACGACGTCCCAAACCAAAGGAGTAGCGTTCCACTCTCTTGTCATAGTTATTGCCGTTGTTATCATTGCTGACGTCATTATCGCTGGGTCCATCTGCATTGAGCAAGGCATCCAGTTCGCTGCTAGAAATTAAACCCTTTGCAGAGCCGGCTGCATTGCTGGCATGTGCATCAAAATCTGTTGCACCAAAGACATAACTAAGGCAGCAGATGGCCAGAAGCAAAATGGTTCCATAAAACGTATTCATTGCACAGGCTTGGATATTTGAGGGATTCGAGGAAACTAGTGCAGCACGTGCTATGGAGTCTGTAAGAGAAGTTAAAGAACAAAAATTCATTTAAAGTCTTTTGTGTCACAACAACTGTCACATTTTGCTGCGTGATGTCGAAAAGTGTTGCATACTTTTCGGCTGACAGCTCGCGCTTTCTAAGCGCATTTCCAAAAAAAGCAATAGACATTGGAATTTGGAGCACTCCCTCATACTTCAACAACGAAAAAAAAAAATGTCAAGAGTAACAAATTCTCGCGGCTCTGACATGGAGAAAAAAAAAACAATACAATGCGTCACGCAGCACGTTTAAAAATGCGGCATACACAAATAGATACTTGCGGCGCATACAGTAGGCGAGAAAAGTAGGCAACCAATATATTGAATTTCGGAAATTTAAGACTATGCCAATGGGTAATCGCAAAAACTCATTATAGATGATTAAATCAGATTTTTCTGGTCCGCGGAAAATAGTTTCCAAAGCTGAAGGAGACTGATGGGTTGTTTCTCAGTAAGTTTAACTATTCCATATGTATTCTTTATGAAACAAACGACTCTGTTTTTTATGTTAAATTAAAATATTGTGTTTTCTTTGATAAGTTATAGCTTTTTATAGGAATATGTATTAAGTGTTACTCCAAGCCAAAAATAAACATGGGAAGCCTTCCTTCTCCAGGTTTTTAAAATTCGTCCCGTCTTTGAACGTGTCAATGCAATTAGTTTTTAAATTTTACAAAAAAAAAAATGGCGGACGTAAAGTCGGGCGCGGACGACTTTAGGATACCCTGTACCACTAGCTTGTAATAAAGTCCGATTTCTTCACAAAAAACCAAAAACAGAAGAATTTTTAAGCAAAAATTTTTTTTTTGACCGATCGTTCCTATGGGAGCTATATGATATAGTCCACAGATTTCAATAAAATTTGACACAGTGCTTAAATACCTTAAAAAAAAATGAATGCCAAATTTTTTTCAAATATCTTTACAAACAAACAAAACACATCGAATTTTGTATAAAAAACGTGTTTTTGGACCGATTGGTCCTATGGGAGCTATATGATCTAGTCAAACGATTGGGATTAAATTTAGTACAGTGCTTAGGAACTATAAAATACTCACGAATGTCAAATTTGGTCCCAATATCTTAACAAACAAACGAAACACAACAAATTTTGTTAAAAAATCGATTTTTTGGAAGATCGGACATATGGGAGCTATATGATATAGTAGCTGTATTTGGTATTGAATAAAATTTTTTAGGTAACTTTGGGGTGTCTCCGACGTCTCCTTCTATATGTTACATACATTTTCGGCTTGCACAAACTTAATATACCCTTGGACCATACGGTACAGGGTATAAATATGTCGCTTGAATACAATTTTTAGAAATAATTCTAAAATAATAAGATAACACAGCCACAAAAAAATGTTCGTAACTTCGCATTCATTCTTAAGTATGCCAACGCTGCTAAATCTGAATCCTCTAGCAGAATTGACCCACCAGGTCTAGGTTCTATATACTATATATATATAATTCCCTGAATGGGTTTTTTTTGTCAATCGCCCCTAGGAGGGAAATGGGTATTTCCATTAATAACTATTCCAATCCCAACCTCAAATTGATGATTTTTGTCTGTTTCGGGAATCGGTTGCAAGTGATATTTATACCAAGTACCGTATGGTACTAAGCGTATATTAAAAATGTGCAAGTCGATTATGTATGTAGACACATAGCAAGGGAGACGTCGGAACACACCAAAGTACCTAAAATATGATCA
Source organism: Chymomyza amoena (assembly GCA_037043745.1). Lineage (NCBI taxonomy): Eukaryota > Metazoa > Arthropoda > Insecta > Diptera > Drosophilidae > Chymomyza > Chymomyza amoena. The sequence continues at coordinate 62,728 of JBAMAX010004850.1, forward strand.
GGGTGAACAGAGCAGTCGTTATACCCATGTCCGTCTGTATGTCTGTCAGTCCGTGTGTACGCCTAGATCTCAGAGATGTAAGATCTAGAGTCACCTAACTGTCGGAGCATTGGATTCAATCCATGCGAGTCACAGTTTGGTTCTATGTTCCAACGCTCTAGACATAGAACCATAAGCTCCATGTGGTTGTCTGAGAGCTCCCTCGACATCCAGGAATGCGCTTCAAAGCATAATTCGTTCGTTTATGAGATATCGTAACGAAACTCGATATTCGAAGTCTTTTATAGTTACTAGGTGGTGTAAGGCAACCTTTGATCGAAATCCGTTTGAAATATGCAAACTGCATTGGATGCATCGGGTTCGCGGCATGCAGTTTGTTTCTGATGTGCAGATCGAGAAGTCTCTCTACTGTTTGTCAGAAGAAATGAGGTTAAACTGATTGGTCTGTATGACTTGGGCTTGTTTATTGGCCTGTTGCCAGATTTGGGAATGAAGGCAACCCGTACTTTCCTCCAAGAGTGAGGTATGTATCCCCAGTCAAAGCTTGCTCTAAAAAGACAAATCAGTGGGTTTAGGATAAAATCCAGACATTTCTGGAGAAGTGCTGAAAAATTCCGTCCCCACCAGGTGCCTTGAAAGGTTCAAAGAAGCCAATTGCCCATCTTACTTTGTCGGCATCGAAAATAGTGCCATATATTCTGGCAGCCCCTCGGATGTTTGGCTCGATCCAATCTAAAAGTTGGGCATCCCCGCTGCAGATTGAAGAGCCTGGAAAGTGTGTTTGGAGTAAAAACTCCAAAGTTTCCCTACGGTCTGAAGTGAAGGAGCCATCACTCCTGCTCAACAGACCCACGACCGTTTGAGGACTCTTGTGGCCATGACTCGCTGAAGTCTACAGAAGTTCTTCCAGGTTGCCCTTTTAGCAGTTTCTGATGTCCTTGTTGTAGTCAGTGAGAGCAGCCTTGTACTCCTCCCATTGACTGGTTTTTCTGGCTACTGTTCAAAAGATAATCTCTTCCTAAATTTTGTTGAAATAAATCGATATCACCTCTGCTTTCCTACTATCACAGCTTCGCATTTGAACGTCATGCCATTATACATTTTGATCCGTTCCCTATATCATTGGAAAACCCAAATAATTAAATAAACTAAGTTTAATGGAATTAGTCAAAAAAAATTTTCGTTTCAAAATTATTACGTCCTGAAAAAGTTTTTTCAACGGATTGATTCTATTGAAATATTTGTGATATAGTGAAATTTAAAGTTAGCTAACCCATATAAAAAAAATGTCTAAAATTCCAGAAATGATTATGATCTACATACCATTATAACCAAAAAGCTAAGCTCTATAAACTTTTGTTATTTTATGAGTTGATATAATCAGGGTACTTGACAAAGAGTACTGGCCCGGTAATGATGAACGTCGAGCCATAGGCAGACTTCGTTTTCTACAGGAATTTTAAATAATTAATGCCTTTATTAAATTTACGGGCCCTTTAGAATGAGGGCTTATCCCTTAGTGGATATCACCAGTACTTATGGGAACTATATAATATCAAGAGCATATAAAAAAAGGGAATTATTGATTCAAAGTTTGGATCTTCTCTAAGAACTTGCAACGGACGCTTGAAATTTTTTAACTTAATTTAGAACTACATTAAAATCGCTTAATTTTTCGAAAGTAATACAAGTTTGGCAATAAAGATATTTATATTTTGCTAGTGGACTGATTTTGACTCAAATACTTAGCTTTTCATATTAAAATAAGAAGCAATAAAATTGTTTCAGGTAAAAAGCAGTATATACCAAAGCCGGTACAATGCCTAGATTGTATTTTTTATACGAGTATAAACTTTCTGCACAAAAAAAGAGCTGTTGTTATAAACTTTAAACTGCAGTTTCCCAACAAGTTCCAACAGTTCTCAGATTCAACAAGTTTTTTTTTGCTGTCCTTGCAACCATTCGAGCTATAAACTGATAAAAATGAAATTTGCCTTGCTGTTAAATTAGTTTTTTTTTTCTGCCACTGTCATTGAAGTTTGCTGAGTGCATGTTATGCATAGCTTAATCCTACAGCTGGCTCCGGGACACGCGCTCCCAATTAGATTCACCAACTTTAAGCTTTAAAATCATTTGCTGTGCCCGTAGAGCATGATGAAGTGGTAAGCTACTCAGTTCGTAGCTAGCCTCTTAGTGGGTAGTAAACTGCGTCTGACTTCTTAGTAATTGCCAGTCATGGAGTCAGCCATTAACTTTTTTGATGCCATCAATAAAGAGCTGACATGGAGTGCAGAGCACGCATCGTCATAGTTCCCAATGTGTTGATGTGCAATTGAAAGTGTGTACACATCGTAACAATAAAGCAGCTCCATTAATATTTGCATTGTGTCTTGGTGTTGCCACAGCATCTGTTGCATTTTCGTTTCCTCCGCAACGATTAGAGTTGTCTAAGTCCGGAGACTGAGTCTGTCTGGGAATATCTAACTCAAGTCATACTTGTCAGTCAGCTCACGTAGGCTGCTTTAAGTGTTGTTAGTTTTAGCTTCTAACTCGCTTTATGGCCAGAACAGCCACTTGTTCGAGGCATGCCAATTGTTTGTTGAAGAAAATGAAAAATAGCCAGAAGTGATGCTTCCTTTAGCTACAAAATGGCGCCCATGGTGTACCTTGTAGCCAGTTTTAAAACAAACAATTGAGTTAAACAGTACAAGGGTTAGCTTTTTTATTCTGGCAACAATCAATCGTAATATTGCTAGATCAAAGCTGGTAACTGTTTGAGGAGTTTTCCAGTTTTGAGTCTAAGTATTCCCAAATGGTTTGGCTCGATACGGCTCTAATGAAGAATGTTAGTGCCAAAAGAGGTTCATTCACAGGATGGCTTCTGGCAAAGTTAAGACATTAGATTGCGTAATACATATTAGAAATTTGTGACCGCAGTATCAGGCTATTAGACACTCTATAATTATATAGTTATGACAGTCATTTATCATAAGTATTTAAGGAACTGAGAAATCTGAATACTGAAATCCAACAGCCAACACCATACTTACTACGACAATCAGTTAGAGATCGTGAGGGAAATCGTATTGAGATACTGCATTTTAAGCCCTGTTTCGTGACACGCACTAGCTTTCTTTTCAGATTTTATCTCTAATAATCACTCAAACCGCTGAATTCATTAATAATAGAACCCATAGCCCAATGGCTTCGCTTTGTTTTCTTACCTCAAAATCTAGTTTCAAGGTTAAGGGCTCTACGGCCTTAACGTGCATTATTTAAAAAAAGTTTTTTGATCAATATTTAACAAAATTTTAATAAAGTAATATTTTTGACTCTTTTTGCGACCACGAAAAAGAAAATATTTTTATTAGTTTTTTAAAATAACAATTTCTGTGTATCTTTTATTCTCAATTTTTTTTCAATTCGAAGAATAACTCTTGTTTTTATTTAATAAAATAAAAATTGGCAAATAATTCTTTTTTAAAATTTTTATTATAAAGTTGAAAAATAAGAAATATTTTGCAATTTTTAAATAAATATTTACTACTGTGATCAAATTGAAAGGAGAATTTTCTCTATATTTTCAAATATTGATAAATTTATCTAAGTCTTTTTCATCCCCTTTAAAGTAATACCCTTCCCTTATAATTATGCCAATAAATTTTTAAAGGTATCATAGCACTTGATATTCCTCCATCGGAATGGTCTTCGGAGCTTTCTGCGATTTAACCCTTCTAATTCGTGAAAACAAAACGGTGTCACCGGTCTCTTAAGTTGAGAAAACTGAACGGTATCACCGGTCAGAAGTAACACAGATTCAAATCGGGTGAATAAGTGGATTGCGGAACGTCCTGATATTCAGAAACGACAGTCTTTTTAAAAAACACTGAGTGTTTTTGGGACCATTCGAGATTGGACTCTTCTCAAGCACTAATCGTCACTCAAAATCACCTGCACCGATCCAAATGATTTCGCCCAAGTTATCAGCAATGTCTCTAATAGTCAACCGATTATTTTTATTTGACTTGCATAACATAATGTTTATCAGTCCATGCTTTTGGCCGATTAAATACCAAATTCTTCTTCAACATTCTTGCGGCCGGCCTTGACCTCGCTTATACCACTTGTAAACATTCTTTGAAAGTCAGAGTCGGATCCCCAAACTATCTGCATTATTCTGCAGCTTTTCCCCAGCCGAAATGCCATTCCGCACAAAACAGTTAATTGGATTTTCTTGATAACAAATAAAAATGAACCTCTTTCAAAAATATGACTTAAACTACTTGCACTTGTACGATAACATTTTTTCGCTTTGACTTTTTCAACACCATAGCTCTTATTTAAGATCCTTTCTCAAACCACCCAATAAAACAAGGCATTTTGGAGGTATTCTCGTACCTCGAAACATGAAAAAATCTTCACAAAATAATCAATTTTTGTAGGTTAGTCAAAACATATTAACTAAATATTTTTGGGCCCTTCATTGATGGTTTGTTTCTTATAAGGATGTTCAAGATGATAGCTTGACATTCTCAAAAACGTAAATACCTCTAAACTTTTACACATGTCATTAAGCACATAAAACTGGAGAAAAATAGTTTAAATACTTAATACTACATTTATAGAGTTCTCAAGTCCTATAGAAACCTTCATACAAAGTCCTTTCGTATATTTCCTGTAAAATATCATTCCCACTCAACCTTTTCATAGCTACAGTGCTTACAAGAAAAAGCTTAAGAGTACTATAAAAAGACATGTAAATAAAGTGACTTGCCGAAGCTGGCTAAAAAGATAACAATTTCCAATTATTCATGAAGCCGCGGGCTGTTTTACCAGTAAGTGCTTCGAATAGTTGTTTCAGTTAATGCGCTAAAAAGCTGTGGAGCTTAGTTTGGCCATGTTATTGATAAGACCCAGAGCCGTTAGAGCGTCAGCTACATAATGATGTGCAAACAAAAAGAAATTGCAATTAATTATGGCAAACGCCGGAAGGGCGCACTTAAAAATCGCGTATACGCAATGAGGATAGGAAGGAGGCGGAGAAGGAGCAGCAGGCAGCAGCTACGAAACCGCTGTCATAAATTGCAAAGTGCAAGAGTGCAACAAGTCAATGACAATGACAACGACAAGGACCATAAACTGTGCAACAGGTTGCACACACACATAAGTACATAGGAGCAGACTAATAAACAGTGAGTCAAAAAAGTTTTTGCTACAGGTAAGTTTTTTGGGCATTTGGGTGGGCAGTATGTGGTTGAGAATGATGTTTCGATAAAGTTTTTGTATTTGTAGTTCATTTTCAAAATCTAGATTATTTTTGAAGAAAATAAATGTTTTTGATATCTTGGTAAGTGGTTAAAATAAGTTTAATTGGTAAACAAATTATTGTCTCCTTTTTTGCAGCGAAGTTTCAAGGAATCAAGACTATAGATCCAATCCACTCATTCTAAACACTTAATATTTCTTGCATTTAAAAAATCCTGCTAAAATGTAAACTTCAAAAAGAGCACTGTGTCATGACTTTTTGTATTCACTGTACGTACTAAAACTTATGCACGCTCCACGCTATCAAAGCCGCAACTCGAACGGAGCCACGAAGGCCAACAGGGCAGCCATGATTTACAATCGAAAGTGTTCATGTCTGTGCAGGTCTATGCATGTCTGTGCTTGTGTATATGGAAACAGCAGCTGCGCTTTTCCACGCAGGATAATAAAACTGGAAAGTCAACGGTGAGCTGCGTTGATAATAGGCGGAAAATCGTCACATTCGTTAGACTTTATCAAATATAGGGAGGGCTCGGTCTGACGCGATGGCTCTCTGTTTACAAAGCGTGTGCATGGATGGAACTCGTTGACTTTGGCCGAATCATAAATCTAAAGAGAAATTTTGTAAAGCAAACAACACCAGAATTCCACACACACATGTACACACTAGCACACACACTTGCACACCATTAACTGCTGCTGTTGACGTCTAAATAATAACAACTTATTTGTTCCTGGATCGTCTATCATGCAATAACTACACTGCGAAAAATTATGGGGTTATATAAGACTGGCATACAGTTTACTTGCAGTATTTCAAGAGAATATTGCAAACAACCTTACAGTTCGTACTTAATTCGAATCAATTTCTTATATGTTAAGTGATTGGCAGCATTTAAAAATGATGAAATCGGCATCCACGAGATAGCCATCCTAATGCCAAAAGTTGTTGGGTTATGCCCATTTATACCTAAGTTTTTTGATAATGACTATTAATAAAATCCGAAATCAACCGAAATTATTCTTAGTTTCTGAAAAGTAGCTGAAGACCTTGAGCCAAAATTATAAGCCGTACTCCAGAAAAGGAATAAATTTTTTAATTTTCCTTTTTGCGTGCTCCTCATTCCACATTTGTTGTTATTAATATCTTTTGAAATTTTCCTAAGTTTTCGCTAGCACATCTCTGCATTTTTCGATTATTTTATATCGTTTACATTTTCGTTTGATTAAAATATTACTAATGATTTTTTATTTTGCTTTTAAAATAAATTTAAATAAATATTACTTTACAAACCACATAAAAAATTCGTTCTGGTGAAATTGGGAGGCTCAAGCATATACAAAATATTGTATAAAATTCGTTTAATCATTTTAAATTCACTAAACTTCCTACATTACGGAAACAATTTTGATTAGTTTTGCTTTATAATTGGCCTCAAACTGATAAAAGAAAAATCGGAAATTAGACATTTGGATTTTTTCGATTAATGTTAATTAGAAGCATTTTGCCGTTTACACGTAGGAAATTTTGAACAATGTTCCTTGACTTGTTATTAAAATAGTAATAATACTATTATTATGATTAGGGTTACCATGTGTCCGCTTTTAGACCGATCAACTTAAAAAAAACCCGCAGTTAAACGCATTTTGAAATTAGCTTTAAAGGTTTATAATTATATTTTCTCTCCCAAGAGAAACCCCTAAAATCATAAAAAAATGTCTTTGGGGACTTTTCTGAATATTCCAGTATTTTGAAATGGCCTCTTTTTCACTCGGACCATCTGATAAGACTGATTATGATCGAATAAAAATTTCAGAAGATATAGAAAAAAGTATCACGCTTAAGATCCCCACCCCTAAAGACTACTACAAAAAACCTTGTGGTTTAATAATAAACCAGACCGCAAAACCCATGGAATTATGTTAGTTAATAAGTTTGGTAAGTTATTAATTTTTTTTTTTTTTTAATATTTTGCCCTCTTAAAATATTTTATCAATTTCTGTATTAACATAATTTCTTATAAATTGCTAATTAGATCTTAGTAGGATAGGCTAAAGAAGCAGCAGAAAAAAGTTATGGCTCAAACCATTATTGCTTCTTTAAATATACTTTTAACCAACTAAAATAGCTTTAACCTTGCACAAGTAATGCTATTCCAACTATGTATAGTTTGCTTGCACACAAATGCACTTTCATTTCTCTCAGTGTGTGGCAACTACCATCTGCCTGATATTGCACAATAATATACAATAAACCTTTCGCCAGCTGCAAATGAGATTTTAACAGCGCTGCGACATTATCTGTTTATGAATTTACGTTTATACTTTGATATTGTTGGTAACAAGCAAAGCTTGCAAATTGTTGCCGTAAGTTTTAGCCAGGCCAGGAGCATTCTCATATCCGATGTGGCGATTAGTTTGTCACCTGCCCGTTGGCGCCAACAACAACAACAACAGCAATGCAAACTTGGCCAAGTTTATGAGTCAGACAACGGAAATTCAAAGAGCGCGCTTCAAAACTCTGCATTGCTATTTTCTAATTAAGCTGGAAAAACTTTATAGCTCCAGGCGAAGATTGCTTAGGGAGAGGAATAAGCAGAATACAAAGCGCGAAAGAATTTTCTTACCATGGTTACCACGTTGGGTTAATACTTCGGACGTGGCAAACATATTGCTAGAAGTGTTAAGTAGAGCTTAGAAATTGATTCGAGATATCGGATTTTCAAAAAAAAAAGTGGCAATAACTTGGAATAATGTTCGTTGTCATTCAGCTCATAAAAATGTAAGAAGAATATCGATTATTGGGATCAATAAAAGTAATAAGTTTGGTAACTCCCTCTAGTCTCGTATATTAAAATTGAAACCGTTCCTGTTTTTTTATGATATTACATGGAAAGTCCCAACCTAATATTCTTCAAAAAGCGTTTATAATTCTATATTTCCGGAGTTTACGCTTTCTGTTGATTTGAGATCGAAATATTTTGTATTTAAACCATGTAAGGTTACTTTAGGTTATATAGACAGCTCAGTTAGTGACTGAGATGACCCAATGACCATGAGGTTCATTGTGTTGCTTAATTAAAAAGAAGGGAACGAAAGGAATTGACGAAAGGGAGATTGTGGACGAGGATCAAAAACTGTACATCCCTAATCGCCTAAGTCTCTCATGTTGCAGAACCATTTTGAGGATTTGACGAAAGTAGCCAGATACGCTGTGGACGCATAGTCTAGATTACCCAGATCCTCAAAGAATGGTTTACCCAGAAACTGGATTCATCTTCTAAGAAGCGCCAGGCAGTCGCATAGCAGGTGTTGGATTATTTCTGTCTCTTTGTCATCTCCGCAGCTGCGGCAGAAATCGCGATAGGGAACGTGCAACCTTTCAGCCATAATGCATATGGTGCAGTCCTCCGTTACAACGCCTACTACCATCCCTACTCCTGTTTTTATGGAAGTTCAGGAGTTCAAATTTGCTTTGGATCATATCTCGGTCAGAGTGCTCAGAAAACCAGACACTATGTCGCATTCTCTTTCCGCAGATCCCTAGCAGTCTCACTGATTTGCGATACAACGTCCTATAATGGTCTGTTTATGTCCGTAACCGCAAGGTTAGCTGCCAGCGCTAAGCCGTTCCTGCCGCACTTGTTCCCCGCCTTGTTACCAGGGACACCTGAGTGACCCGGAACCCAGCAGAGGGTTATTGAGTGGTGACGGATACGTTTGCGCCCTAGCGTCATGTTACGGATCAGTTTAATCTTTATGGTATGCCATGACATAGCTTTAATTGCTGCCTGACTATTTGCAAGTATTACAATGTTCCTTGAACTTCCGTCCAAGATGCCACTAAGCCTAGCCGCTTGCCAGACCGCGTATATTTCCACTTAAAAAATGCTAGACCAGTTGGGGAGGCAGAATGAAAGCTTCGTCCAAAGCTCTTTAGAGAAGATGCTTGTACCTGTGCCCTCATCCATCTTCGAACCATCAGTTCGTCCCATTTTAAGCGGGTTATTTTTTTCTCTAATACACCATGTTACCTAACTTTTGCTTGCAATAATGCCCAAGAAATAGGATCACCAGATGGTCCGAGTGAAAAAAGTGGGAAAAATTTGTGCTCGAATTTATTGCGCAAAGACTTAAGAACAGAATCTGTCACCTCAAAAGTTTTCAAAATGCTGTTCGATTTTTTAGATCTCAACAGTTTGTCACGGAAAACTGGCATATAAGACAAAAAATATTTAGAAAAATCGCTTTTAAAAGAAATTTTGTATGATTTTAGCGGCTGTTTCTTAAGACGGCAAATTTAAATTTAAAACAACAAAATTTTTCAAAAACAGCTCAACCGCTTATTTCTTTTTATATTCTGATCTACTTTTCTGAACACATGGTAACCCTACCAAAGATGACACGGTATGTGAATACATAAGTTCTGATCAGCATCCAAAAATTGATGTAAGATGATTGGAGCATTCCTCTCTTATCGAATGTCATAATAAATCATTTAGAAAAATATTTTGGCACATATTAATTGTGAGATGAACTTTCAAAATGTCGAAAAACAATACAAAAATTTCTCGTATAAAAAAATACACTTCTAAGCATAATGATAGGATTTTTAATGGTAGTGAAAATTCTGATCTGGTCACACTTAAAATAGGCAATATCTGACAAAATGGCGTCGCGTTACATTTCGCTGTCTAACTTTTTTGATACGTATTTCCTACTTATACAACTTTTTTTTTGCACTTAGCTAACATACACCTTGTGGGTGCAAGATAGCAAGTAAGAGAAAAGAATGGTGGCCAAAGGATATGAGCGCATTTACAACTTCATTGTCTCAGGGTTAAAGTGAAGGTAAAAGTGGCAAAGTGAAAAAGCCAAAGACGACAAGCAATATCTGCTGACGTTGTAAAATATGCACAATTACACACACACACACACACACCGAGACACATACTGAGACACATCCTTACCAAGAGGGACCAAGAATGTTAATGTGTATTAGCCCCAGGTGAAAGCTCGCAAATGAGGCGAAAATTAACTGAGCGCAATTGAAACGCACACAATTTGTGCATACATTTTTTTTGGTTTAAATTGAAAAGGTAAATGGTAAATGATTTGCAAAGGACTTAGAAAGACAAACAGATGATGCTACAGATATTGCAGGATAATTAAGTTATCCTTGAGTAATGAAAAAGTTAACTTCTTTACCACAATTGTCGGTCTGTTAATAAAAACTGCTGTTGCGTTACCAAACAAAAAAAAAGGCAAAACCCCGCCACGATTTTGTATCCTGCCCAGCTTAAACATCTTATGGCTTTTACGTTCTATTTATTTGTAATTTGTTCTGCTATTAGCCTAGGGTCCTAATAGTTTTACTAGCTGCTTACATGTTTTTCTTTAATTTCGGACCCTTACCATTTTTTGTTTATATGTTTATTTATTTTTTTAAACAAACAAAATGTTGCCGAGCTCTATCTATGCCCCCAGGATAGCATCCTTCGACATTTCTCCATTCGGTTTGTTTATTTAATATTTTGGCTTTTTCTGTTGTTCATTTAATTGCAATTTGATTGAGTCTTGTCTTTGGATTGTGATTTGGTTGTGACTTCTAACGCTTTTGTTTGACATATTAGGGTTGAGGGTTTAACTCAAATGCTCGTACAACGGGGCGTATGTGTTATTTTTGTTTTGTTTTAAGGGCTGTTTGTTTGTTTTTTTGTAGTTGTATTTTTTGTCATATGTCATTGACGCTGCAAGCGATTTATATAATCAAATTTGATTTGAGCTGGAAATTTAATTAAGTTTATGGTGGATTTTTCATGGCAATAGATTTTAGAAGGGAGAACATATAAGTAAAGCGAGGGCTGTCTTTGGTATTTTGAGTCTTATAAGGTAAAGAGGGTTGCCCTTTAGTTCAAGGAGGTGATTGAGGCGATGAGAAGATCGGGTGACTAGAAAATTCGATAAACTTATGATAATCGACAGACAGTCTTTCCATCTATCTGACTATCCGTTTGTTTGTCTATCCGTCTGTCGGTCTGTCTGTCTATTTGACTATGTGTGTATATATGTGTATCTGTCTGCCTATCCGTCTGTTCGTCTGTATAAACGTAAAGAGATGGTAAGAGCTTGACCAACCAAACTTTCACATTAGATCCCTTATTATTCCATAAGTAGACAAATTTTATTTTTTTGATATCGGGATAAATTATATAGCTCCCATGGGGGTGTTTGAGACGACCTCGACTAAATAAATGCGTTTTTAGATTGAATAATTCGTTTGTTTATGAAGATATCGTATACCAAATTGTGGTATTCGAAAGTTTTTCATAGTTCCCAATCACTGTACCAAATTTGATCGAAATCGGTTGACTATATCATATAGCTCGATCGGCCAAAATAACTTTTTTAAAGAAAAATTCGCTATATTTCGTTTTTTAATAAAGATATCGTAACCAGATTTGGCGTTTGGAAATTTTTTAGACCACTTAAGCTATGTGCCAAATTTGAACAAAATCGGTTGACCATATCTTGTAGCTCCCATAGGTCCGATCTTCCAAAAAATCGATTTTTTAACAAAATTTGTTGTGTTTCGTTTGTTTGTTAAGATATTGGGACCAATTTTGATATTCGTGAGTATTTTATAGTTCCTAAGTACTGTACTAAATTTAATCCAAATCGTTTGACTATATCATATAGCTCCCATAGGACCAATCGGTCCAAAAACACGATTTTTATACAAAATTCGATGTTATATTTGAAATAAATTTGGCATTCAGATCTTTTTTAAGGTATTTAAGCACTGTGTCAAATTTAATTGAAATCGGTTGACTATATCATATAGCTCCCATAGGAACGATCGGTCAAAAATAAAATGTTTGCTTAAAAATTCTTCTGTTTTTGGCCTTTTTGTGAAAAAATCGGACTTTATTACAAGCTAGTGGTACAGGGTATCCTAAAGTCGTCCACGCCCAACTTTCACTGTACGCCATTTTTTTCATTTCATTTCATAAATGCTTCTGTGCTAAATATGGTCTAATTCCCATTGACCGATTTTGTTTTTAAATTTAGCTAAAAACATTTTTAAGAACTTTTGGTATGGATTATCTTTATCCTAAAAAAATCAGAGGCAGCTTAAACTTATCAGAAGAAAATGAAATCATTGAAGAATAACTCTACAAAAAATTATTATGGAAAGACTTTACGCCAAAATATGAGAAACTGGGCCAACAGTGAGATGGTTAAGACATCCGATATTAAAAAGTTGTATCTTTTGAAATAGTTCCTATTGAACACTTCGGGCGTTATTTTAATTGACAACAAAACAAGTTTAGGATGCTATCGTCTAGTTTTTATGATCAAAAATTTTAAAGTGTAAAGAATTATAAATAATTATTAATTTTTATAAATACATTTTTTTGTAAACATTGGAGCGCAATTAGCTTAGAGCGCTACTAAAATATTTGATAGACGGCCCAAAGGCCCTTTTGACCGTTTTCATAGAATTAAACAGTGTATTAAAAAATTTTTGTGGAAGACTTGAAAAAATACCTTTAAATTCCTTTATAGTGTCAACATGTAACACATATGTAGCTGTTACAAAAAAGAGATGTCATGAATTTTAAACTATAAATAAAATGACGAGTTTCGACGCTTGCCATTGATTTTTTTAAAATATATGCTACCAGTGTGCCAATCATAGCATTGCATATCTTATTTAAAATTCATGAAAAACTCAAATGGTACCAATGCTGAAAAGGAAAATGCAAATTTATTTCTTTTTATATAACGTACGCAACATGGTTTTATAATTTCTAAATTTGATTTCACAATTAAAAAATGCAGCTCAAATGTGATTATGTTGATTTATGAGACACTTTTTTTTGTAGAAACAAAATTGTCTAATAATAGCTTAATAAGTATTTTTGTATATTTTCGAAACATAAAATGTTCCTTTAAAGGTTTGGTTTATTTCAAGATTAAAATAATAATTAAATCAGCTTTGGGGCCCCTGCTTAGCTTTTTGTAATTTAGAACTAATTATATTTTCTAATGAAATAAAAATAAGAATGACAAGAATTTAATAGTTTTTTTTGGTTCTATACAAAAAGTAAAGGGAGGATGAAATCTATTTAAGGCCAATCAAAAAGCAATCCATGGATGACTCAAATATATTATTTGGAGCATAATTATTTTTGTTTGAAAATTTAAAGTAACAGATTTTGAAAAATATTTCAAATTAAATCTAATTCGAAATTCTAATTTATTGGGTTGAACCTATCATGCGAAAAGTTAAAGCTTATCATTCAAGTGCCAAACATATTGGTGCAAGTTACACGTTTAATACTCAAAAAAAATTAATTTATTATATTGTTAATTTGATTAAGTTTCTTAGACAAATGATATTGAACTACAATCCAGAAGTTTTTCATACAAAATCTATCCTTCGATATTCCAAAAGTATTCCATATCTATTGATTGGCAAGTCGTCCAAAAAAATTGCAATTCAAACGTAAAGTAAGTTGGAGATTTGCGACTTCTTAAAGGTCTTAAATTTGATATATTATTTTTTACATTTTTAGATCTGAAGAATAGTTTCTTTGGTTTGTTCTTTTGTTTTGGAATTTTCAATTTACAATTACAATAATGATTATGCAGATAAGAATTTTGGTAACGTGTTCAATATTTTATTTCAAAGTAGTTTTATCCAATTTTAAGAAATATTTTAGCCTAATATTTTTAAAAGCTGTTCCTCTTTGTTTCAAAATTTTTTTTTTCACGGATAATGAGATGTTTACCAAAAGGATTGAAAAATGTTGTAAAAAAATTTGAACACAAAATCTGTCTTTCCTTGTTCTCAAATTTTTTTGTTTTAACAATTTTTTATTTAAATAAATCTAAGGAGGACTTTGTGAATCACATTTTATAGTTTTGGGTTTAACCTAACATCAAATCTTATGTTGACCAAATATTTTTTTAATCTGAGCTTAATGCCGAAAGGTATTCATCGATGTTGCAGAAATATTGCTTTGAGACTAAAAAGTCTTTTGAATTTTTGAAAGAAATCATAAATAAAATCTAAATCAGATAGTTCTTTAGATTTATGAATCTATTTATCTTTAGATAAATGAAATTTTCAAAAGAATTTCAGATGAGTAAACAAATCTAATTGGTTTATGGGTTTTAAAAATTAATATTAATTTTCATTTTTATTCATATATCTATTGTGAATAAGCGTTTTACTCATTCAATTCTGATTAGGATTTTAGTAGCTAGCTTTGTTGCTCGACCTAAGTTATTTGTTCTAAATTTATTCTCGTCAAATTGATTGAAGTAATTAGTTTTTTGATTATCATAATTCAAAAGTGTATATTTTTTGTGAGCTTATTAATTTTGAGACTGAGAAATTTAAAAACAGATTTTTTTTTGTTTTTTTAAATCACTAGCTTTGGATATTTTTTAATTATTATCATTTTCTAGTACAAACTTATTATTCAGAAGTTTCAACTTTTTAACTAATTTTGAGATTTAAATAATTTTATTTTCGAATTGAAGAAAATATTTGAAATCAAGAGCAGATTCTGATTTTTAAAGTTATTAGTGTTTTCAGTTAAAGTTTTTCTGAACTATAATATTTTTCGAAAGTCTAAAGTTACTGATATTTATACTTGTGCCCAACCAACAATTTATCCGCAGATTTAAATGTTTAGCTTCAATATATATGTTTTAATAATTAATATTATAATAAACAAAACTACGTTTGATCCTAAACTTTTTTGAAATTATTAATAGTTTGTATTTAACATTTAATTTTTTGTTGTATTAAAATAATTTTTTGTTTCACTTTAGCGTCGGCACATAAATTCGTTTATGGATTATTTTTATAAATTTTTACTTACATCCAAGCACAGCTCAATTTTTTTAAAATAATTTACTTTAGAAAACACTTTATAGTTTTTATAGTATATTTAAAACTTTTTTTTTTAATATTTCTTTCACAATAAACAGTACACAATTATTTGTAACACTTTTCGTATGTAGGGAATTTTGGAAATAGCCAAGTTGGTAGAATGGCCAGCTTGGCTGCTTGCACGTTGACAGATCAAATGTCGGTTAACTTTTGAATCCGCATCCGTTGGTGCGTTCGTTCTTATACCGCCAGCTAACATTGTTTTTTTGTCGTCTGCTGTTATCAGCGCACCACCCACAACAAGCAGCGAAGAACGATGACGACAATGTGGTAAGTTGAACGCGGTATTCACCACGGCACGGAAATGTGCGGCCATTTTGTCCTTTAAGCGACACCAAGACAAGGATTTTACGATGTAACAAGTGGCCGTGGCCATGCAGCGATTTTCGTGTTATGGTTTCTATGGCGACTGTACCAATGATGCATTAGAGAGAATCTAATACTTTTTGTGCTGAAATTGGAGCTTGATAATTTAGGGGAGTTAGAGAAACTCCAAGATAAATGCAGAAAGTAAGAGCGTTACTAAACTGTTGTGCCTAGCAGTGTACTACAGTGCGTATGATTAACTCTAATTTAGTCAGCTTTGGTGCCACGCGCTGGATGACGCCCACGTATTATATGTTTGCATATCTGGAACATGTGTCAAACTATTTGTCATTTTTCAGGGAGGGGGGTTTTTACTGCTTTCGACACGGCTTCACTTTCTTTGCCTTTGTAGCTGCTTCATGAAGTAGCTGCAACCTGGAGGCAAATGCGCAGAAGAGAGGCTACACTTGGGAAATTTATGGCGAACTTAGAAATGTTAGACAATGGAATTTGAGACACATTGTATGAAGTACATACAATAGTTAGCTAGTCTGCCATAGTAAATATTAAAAAAAAATTCTGGGTTGTAGATTTCAAAAAACTAAGTTCAGAATTGAAGAACTACTAGAAAAAAAGAAATGTTCCATCTCCCCATAAAGGATTTCAAATTTGAATGGTAAAGATTTTTCCCAACTTTAGCTCTAAAGAATTGTCATTAAAGTAATTTACACGATTGGAATTTGTACCTTGGATTTGAGCTAAATTTACTTACAAATGCTCCGCACATCTGCCCTAAGGTATTTTTTATCAAGGAAATGTTTGGAACATCTAGCTCTGAGATATTGCTATTAGATTTTAAAGAGGCAAAAGTGTGTGGTAGGTAGGTTAAGGCGGTAGTTGTCGCTTAGCGATGCCAGCACAGTTAGGTCAAGAACAGGCCCTATGTGAGACTCGATTAGAATATCTATTAATTAAGGAACTAGTTAAAGTGTTTGACTATGCTTAATGTGGGTGCACTGATCGCTAGGTTATCGAGTGCCGCAAGGGGGCGTGTTAACTGAGGATTAAACATATCCCAGCTTACATAAGTCTTATAAGTTCTGTGGAATGCAAATAAGCATGAACAGAACAGTGTTGTCCTATGATTCGATTCACACCGTATTTTACGAAAGATGGCGCCACCACGCTCACTAGATGGCGCCAGGTAATTCTAATTTTTTTGCAATCATTTACGAACAAATAAGGTTTTGGGTTATCAAAATTATACTTCAGCGAGCAATTTTTGCTTAGATTCTTATTTCAAGAGTGTTGTTTTATTATAACAGAAACTCTTCCTTTCAGAAGAAGGATTTTAAAAATTATTACTCTAGACTGTAGACACTGAACATACTGCTGTGTATCTAGGAGTTATATCTCTAGAACATAAATTTTTGTTTTAAGAATGTTTAAGATGACTTTAAGAAAAAATTGATCTCAGCCATGGCTAAGATTGAGAGTATTATATCTTAAAGTAAGAAAAATGAAGACGCAATAAGAAATTTTTCCAATGACAGAAAAACTGGCTGCCCAAAATCAAGAAAATCTACTTTTCAAAAATAAAAAAAAGTAACATGGTTCAAGCATATCTATAACAGCTTTCACCGGCTATTTAGCATTCTTTAGATAGCAAAATATTAAGGGTTCAATTTTTCTAAAGTGTATAACTATCTGGCATCTGAAATGACATGGCATGGTCTCAATACATATGTATAGTATATACCGCCTTATATGCATACATGTGCTTCCTTTAAATGTAACATGTCAAAAGGCCATGGAATTTTATTCTGCTTGCTAGCATTTATATCACAATGTCGCTGGGAATGTCTTTTTTTTTTAGCATTCGTATCCTGCGGCCGCATTTGCAAATGTCCTGTCGCTTGTTAGAGAAAGATCCTGTCAACAGACTGCTTGAAATATCATCGCGGTGAAATGATTGTGGGTGTTATTGAGGACACTGTGTGGTCTTTAGTTTATTAAATGGCTACGCATTTGTTGGTAATTTTTCCTCTTTTTTTATGACGTGCTAGAATTTACATTTATTATGCAAAATTTATAGAGAATATTATTAATGAAAGCTTAACGAAGCTTAAAAACCTTAATAAGAGTCGGTGCAGCATTTGAAAAGCATTTATTTATTTTTTTTTGCCAATTTAGGTATTAAAGAATAAAATCGTCAAAATGTAAACCTTTCGGCAGAAAGACTGTAGGAAACTTCGGATTGTTTTAAACTTTAGATTTGATTATGATAAAAACTACACAGGAAAAAATTCCTAAAGCATAACGAAGTTTTAAAATCTTAATAATAGTCAGAATAACATTTGAAGAACATTTAATTATTATTTTTTTACTAGTTTGGGCTATTAAACAATAAAAACACTCCTGATAGACAGAAACTTCGTTTTTTTTTAAGCATTAGATTTGAAAATGATAAAAAATCCACAAAAAAAAAAAATCCATGGAAGTTTAATCATGATTGCGTGGAGGACAGATTATGTCGCTTCTCCTAGAGATCTATTTGCCAGGGAAAATATAACGTACTATTGGAGTCGGAGACGTATTGAGTGTATGATTTCCCGCCGAAATCGCAGCTCATACGGTCAGTTTTAGTTAATAAAGTCCCTATCTTGCTCTTAGAAGTTGCTTGGATCGAGAAAGCTAGAAAAAATCCAAAACTGCCCTTTTATTCAAATACTATAAAGAGACCAATGTTACTAAAATGTTAACTTCCGATTTTGTAAATTCTCAAACAGCACATACAGGGTGCGGCAGCATAACTTCCTTTTTTAAAATGCGCGCCATTCAGTTAGTTGATGTCATAGCGGAGCGCTAGTGGTCTCGTTCAAGAGGGGGTACTGCAAAGTTTTGTCCCGACACGGTTCAGTCACCATCATGCGTTATTGCTGAACATGCGAATAGTGAGGAGCGTGCCTTTGCCGTTGAGGCCTACTTTTCAAGCGGATGTTCGGTTATTGCAACACAGCGTGCATTTCGGAATCGCTTTAACTTAGCCCCGTTGGCTCCCGTCCCAGACCGCAAATCAATTGTTACATGGGTCACTACATTCAGACAAACTGCAAGTGCGACAAAACGAAGAACTGGAGTCCCTCGGCCCGTAAGATCACCTGAGAACATTGAAGCAGTGAGAGCGTCAATGTTGCGATCACCACGGCGTTCTGCGCGCAAACACGCATCTGCCCTTGGACTATCCGATCGTTCTGTGAGAAGAATTCTTAGTGATGATCTTCATTTTCATCCGTATAAGATGGCGATAGTGCAGGAACTTACAGAACGTGACTTCAATTCTCGGATGAACGCGTGTGAGCTTCTTCTTGATGTCGTTCCCGAGGGTGCTATTGTTTTTTTAGCGATGAAGCCCATTTTCATTTGTGTGGGTCGGTTAACAAACAAAACATGCGCTACTGGGCTGACACCAAGCCTCGAGAATTGCATCAAAGGCCTTTGCATTCACCCAAAGTCACAGTGTGGTGTGCAATTTCCTCAGCTGGAATTATTGGTCCCTGGTTTTTTGAGGAAAATGAGGTTACAGTGACAGTGAATTCGGACCGGTATGTAAACACGCTACAGAATTTTTTTTTCCCACGGCTAGAAGATTTGGATTTGGGGGACACTTGGTTCCAACAAGAAGGTGCAACAACACACTCTTCAAGAGCACCGATGGCTGTTTTGAGGGAACACTTTCCAGAGCGCCTTATCTCTATTAGAGGCGATTTGGAATGGCCGGCACGCTCTCCCGATCTGTCCGCTTGTGATTTTTATCTATGGGGTTTTTTGAAATCCCTTGTTTATGTGTACCGTCCAAGAACCCTACAAGATTTGAAGACCAACATCGAAAAAGAAATTGAGAACATAACACCAGCTATGCTAACAAGAGGCATGACAAACGCCAGATATCGGTTTACGCAATGTATGGAGAATGAGGGACGTCACCTAACAGATTTGATCTTCAAAACAATGTAAATAAAAACTTTAGACATGTACCTACATTATAAAAAACAAATAAATATTTTCCGATGCACACAATAGTTTTTATTGAGTTTTGAAAAAAGGAAGTTATGCTGCCGCACCCTGTATATAGACTCCTTCATCTGGATGGTATAGCCATACTTATTTTTATGACCGTACCTACTTTGTAAAATTTTAATTGCAAACATTGATACATTTTTTATCTTTATTTTTAAAGATTTCAAACTATTATTTAAAAAAATGTTCTCAAAAGATGTTCTATAGACGAAATGGACAATATATCACTTTTTACTCATCTTTTTGTTAAATTTGTGCTTTTTACTTGAATCTCTTATAGTCTCCGAGCTCCTTTCGTTTATACAGAAGGGCAAATAAATAGAAAGAGTGGTAAACGGGCTATATCGAGTTGTCTGCTTTATCTGGCATGTCTTCTTTTAAGAGTGACATGTCTTTGCACATAATTTTTGATCAATCCCCATACATTCTTAATATTACCTGATACGGCCACACTTTATTAGAGTATCCAGGCATTTGCCATAGTTATACGCATTTCTAAATTAAATAAAATTAAACAAATTTTTGCCAAAAGTAAATTTGTTTCTTCTTGACCCAAATTTATATAATTTCAATGTGAAAATAATTAATCACTTATCAAAGCATTAATTTCTTTCATTAAACACTAATTGGTTTGTGTAAGTTCTATGACCTCAGAAAATTTTTGTCAGGAGCGGATCAAGAAAAAATAAATTTAGTTGGACTCCCTCGATATTTCATTTATTTACCTAATACAAAAGAAACTCAACTGTTCAAGGGCCAAGTACTCCACGCCTGTCCTTACAGCTAATTGGCACCCCTGTCGTATACGCAACGCCAATTGCCTTTTTACATCACAGCACGAAATTATTTAAGTTGTCTAGCTGAAAATCGTTATGAAAATCGAAATTGCAATAAGATTTATCGTATATTAATAATCACAATTACCATTACTTTTCAATAAAAGACAATAAGCACCATTTACTTAATACTATAAGGAGACGCACAAATGACGTCAGACTTCCTGTGACTCGCTGTTTTTCTATAAAAACATTTACAAATAAACCACGCATAAATATAATGCATTATTTTTATGGTACAGTCAAAGTACGCCACGATATTTCTGTAAACGATTTTTAGTGGGAGTTTTTCAACACAGCATATGCTCCATGTTCGATCATAAATCCTGAATCCCTCACAAAGATAAGGCAAACATGCGATTTTTTATATTGTAGAATACAAATATAGTTTTTTATTCCAAAGTTGCACTTTCGGACAACATGGCTTGTTATGGCTTGTTGTTGTGTGCGGAGCGTGACAACAACAATTCTTATCAAAATGGCTGAACCGCACACCGGAACAGGTTCATAAATTTCCCAATAGTCTAATCACCAGGGCAGGGCTTATTAGTCAGCGTAAGTTAAGGACTAACTTGGCCAAAAAAAAAAAAATTTGCACACAGTTAGCAGGCTTCGCTTGGCACAGATGTTGCTATGTAGCCGACTTTAGTTGATTTTGTGGGGGGTGGACTTTCTCCATATGTTCTAGCTTTGTGGCGTCTGTCAATAGAACCAAACACTATAAAATGATATCTTATATGCTAATACGATAGGATATTTTAAGCTTTGCTATATCCATTCACCTTGCATTCATGCCAGGGAGTGGTCTAAAATTTTCGTTACATTTATGAGAAAAGGTGATTACACTTGATCCAAGACAGGCTTATAGGAAACGCGTAAAAATATATTGATAAATTTTCTTTTAATTAGCTTGTTTGTAAAATATATTGCGAGTAAATTTATGTCAGCTGTTTGCTTTAGACTTTACCTTTGAGTGAAGTTTGAACAAAATTGCTGCACTAACCATTCGAAAATGGAATCAGTTCTCTGCGCTTTTTATTGCGTTATGGTGATCCAACCCAATTTTAATAAAATAATTTTTATCGAATTCAAACGGATTAATTAAATTAATTGAGGTTAAATTTTGTTCTAGGGCAAAATACGTTTGGGTTGCTATAAAATAATAATTAGTACTTTAAATATGGGTGAGATTAGAACACGTCATTAAAAAAAAATATAGCGTTCGTCAAAATAGGGCGCGGGCGACTTTGGAATACCCTGCACCATTATATTCATTTGTTTAATTACTTCAAAATTACGTGTTATACAGTAACAATAATATAACTAATAAAACAGTAGGCCAATCATGTAACTTTTCCTTAGAGCATTGCAAATCCGGTATATTGCTTAAGGAGTTTAAAAGGTAGGCATCTATCTAGGGTCGTTCACTAAGTAATTTCGTTTTTTTTTTAGTGCAATTAAAACACGATTTTTATAGTGTGTAAAACATTTTATGAAATTTTATACTCTCCATTTTGATAAAATACCCTTTGCCATCTTTCGGGTAAGAGATTGATTCCACGCTCATAAAATTGTTGATCCTTGCAGGCAAAAAACTGGTCCAAGTGGTTTTTCACGTCTGATTTGAGGTGAAGGTTCTCCCAGCCAAAAAATTTTGCAAGAGATCGGAACAAGTAATAGTCGGAAGGTGCTAAGTCTGGAGAATATGGTGGGTGTGGTAGCTCATCCCATTCAAGCTGCAAAAGCTTTTGGCGGCTCATTAAACTTGTTCGAGGTCTCGCATTATCCTGGTGGAACACTACACCTTTTCTATTGATCAATTCTGGCCTCTTCCGTTTGAGTGCATCACTCAATTTGTCCAGCTGATCACAATACACTTTAGAAATAATCGTGGTATTGTCGGGCAAAAGCTCAAAATACACGATCCCTTTGAAATCCCACCAAACAGACAATTAGACCATGATCTCTTCGCTTTACATTCATGTAAGCAACCCAATTCACGCGCTTCAAAAATGGATCACTTCTTTGGCGTTTGATAAGCAAATCACAGTCGTTAATGCGACGAAGCTAATTTCGTTCTGTAAGAATATGAGGAACCCAATGTCAAGATTCGAAATGAATCCTAGACGTTTCATGTGCTCATGAACGGTCGCGTTAGACAAATTTAAGCTTTCAGCAATCTCTCGAGTTGTTACTCGATGATTTGCATGGACCAACGACTTGATTTTATGCACATCGGCTTCAAGAGGCCTTCCAGGACGTGGTGCATCCTTAAGATCGAAATTGCCGGAACGAAGTTTTGCAAGCCAATTTTGGCATTGACGTTCGGTCAACACATCTTCTTCGTACACACCGCACAACGTACGCCTTGTATGAACTGCATTTGTACCCTTTAAACAGTAAAATAGTAGTCGAAAATGTTATTTTCGATCTTCCATCTTTGATAGGGCACCAAACAAAAACTATTCCAAAAAATTTAACAATCTTTTTTACAAAAAAAGCGTTACTATATCGGCTGTTCAAATATATAAAGGTAAAGCGGTTAAGTGTGAAGTTGGCTGCGAAAAATTCAATGAGATCATCTGTTGCCATTAAACGAAATTAGTGAACGACCCAATAATATTTCCAACTAATTTCAACCACTTGTGACTTAGAAGCATTTCAATTAAAAAACCAATTTATCTCTAGAAATATTAGCTAATGGCCTCAATTTTATCAACCAGAGGTTGAATGAGCTATTTTTTTATATTGAGCAGCTTGTTGTCTGAAAAATCGAATTTTTCATCATATAGTATTATTTTAAAATTTCCATGAGGTTTTAAAAATTTTTGCGATGCTAAATTTTTGTAAATCCGTTTCATAGATATGGTGAGTTTTTTTGCCATAAGCATCAAAACTCTGAGAGCCGTCGCAAAATTATTGACATGATTTCTCTAATGATAATCTCCATCTTTTAGTAATATTGGGCTCTATAGCTATTAAAGTATCTGAGATTCTTGTGTTCATACGGACAGCTGGACGGCCAGGCAGACCTGGCAGTACACCAAAGCCAGCCCACTGAATATTAAAATTAAGAAAAATAAATAAACAAATAAAACGTTCTACGAAATGGGTTTTTTTGGTTATATCCCTTTAAAGACTAAAGTAAATTAAGAACTAGTCTTGATGGAAATGTTCGTGAAAGATACGGATTTTGGCAAGCAAAGGCGCAGATTTCAATAACATGCCAAATGGCGTAAATGAGCATCTTTGAATTACACATAATATTATTTTAATATCCACCATACTTGTATTATTTGAATCTCTGATTCTAAATCTAAACTAAACATATATCTTAACTTCGTAGAACTTTTTCATTTCGACGTAAGTTCAACAGCAATCAAATATAATATTTAGCTGTTGCCAAACAAACTAAACAAACTTCAACCTGGCAACTCTAAAAAGCTCATGTATTTTAGGAGCTTTTTCTTTCGCGCTTCAACACAACAGTTTGAATGTGGAAGCTTTTGTTTTTTAGTGCTTCGATTCAGTTCTTGATTACCAGCGTTGAAGTATTTGCGAAGAGGTTGCTCCATAGATATCTAATTTCGGTCATTCGAATTTGATGGTTCGGATGAGGTCATCATCATCATCACTTCTCTAGCTGTCCCATTGGAGCATAGGGCCTTGGATAAAGTAAGAAGGGATTATTACCAGAGGTACTTTGTGGAGGCTTATTTGTAGCCATGGCGTTTTTGTGGTGCTATACAACAATTGTATAAATATATTGTTGATATAGCTTAAGACTGTCCTGGTGCATTTTGGAATGGTAGATTACTCTGCTTTCGAGAAAAACGCATAAAACTTCGAGCAAGTACAATTTTTATGACCTCAGAAGTACAACGTAATTTGAAAAATGTCTTTTTTCACTAAAATAATTATTTCTGGTTTTTCGAATGCAGAAACATGGCCCTAATATTAAAAATCAGTCTCATCTCTGGAAAAAAACGTGCTACAGTTTGTCAACTAATATAAGTGAAGTGGGAAACTTTTCCCCCGACCTTCTCCGATTTTGATGAATTTGACATATTTGTCAGAGTAAGAGTTCAGTCTAAATTAATTACCTTTACTGAGTTATTAGTCGGAGAAAAATATTACAAAAATTCCATCGAAGACATTTCTAATTTATTGCTAGATAATAATTGATTTATTTTCTCTTAAAATACTAAGTTACTTAAAAATGCAATAACTCTTAAAGACTCTTCGTAAAATGTGTGAGTGCCAAGCTAAAAACTGATTGTTTTTTATGACGTTTCAGTAATTTGATATTTTCGCAATGACCTTGAAACCTCAAATTGATTTTTTCTTTGGAACAGCTGTGCGGCGTTTCAAGGTTGCTTGCTGGGAATAGCTCACTTTGCGTCAACGCTGTCGTAGCTGAAAGAAACATACACGAGTGAGTAACTCCATATAAGAGAGCAATGAAGGCTCAAGATCTTACCAAAGTTAACGAAGCAATAAGACTGTTTCTCTAGCATGGATTCCAGTTTATAATTTTCTTGGTTGTCTATTGGTGGCGCCACTGTGCCCACGTATAGTGGAAGCATAAGACGTTCATTCCAAATGGAACCACTCCAAGCCTCAATATAGTAGCTGATATGTATGAGATTGTTTGGCGTTTCCGGATCACTCATTATGGCTGCTGTCAGTGGTAGACGTAGTGCATCCTGCATGGATTTACTTTCAGCCAATATGCTTACTACCTTTTTGGTTTTGATCTCTGGATGCTCCGACTGATATGCCACACACTGGCAGAGTCTTGTTAAATACTTTCCAGAACTAGTAAATTTGTGCTCCTTCAGCTCATACTCTACGCCTTGCCCTGGAACAAATACGCTGCGTGGTAGACTGAGCGTCCATGACTTATTTACGACAGTTTGCGTCTCTAGATCTTCTAGTTCAATGTGTTTCCTTATGACAAGACGTTCCTTAAAGCACTTTACATGTTTGCTACGTCGTTCCAGGATCACTTGGAGCGTATAGCTTGTGGTACCGTGTGGCATTTGGCAAGTGGCAGGCAGTGTTGGGGGCAATAGAAACTCAAAGTTCTTTAGCTGGATGGTACCAGGTAGTATAAGTATGGGTCCTGTTAGCTGTACAGTCTCATTGATGTGGATTTTTGTGCCAGAGTAACTTAGTTTTTCGGGCTTTGTTAGCCGGGAAGAGCTGTCATTGTGGTCAATTTGAGGTAAAGCGTTGCCAGGCTCAGTCCATTGGGTTTTGCTTATGCCAAGCAATTGGATTTTGATTCCTAGAAGGAGTATCGAGAAAACCGAAAGTTGAAGATAAATGATTGTCTTAGGCGAATTTAAGATTATTAAAGAAATAAATGTGATCAATGGTAAAAAAATAATTTTAAAATGCAAAAGAGGGTTAGGTTCTTTTGGATTACCATTTGCTCTTTTTTCAATTAAAGGTTTTAATTTACTTAGGTTTCCCCAAGAGACGAATATCGCTTAAATTTTTTTAGGAGTAAAGATAATTTTGATGTTGTAAAGCCCGGATTAAAGATTGTACCAAAATCTTGTCAATCCTGTTTTAGATCAAGCCAAAATCCCTTCGCTTTGTGATAGGATTTCGCGCCTCTTCTAGCGCTTTTTTGCAGGCCCGATTGGCTCTGGAGTTTTCTCTGTAATATCTACAATAGGTTGGCGCTGCCGGTTGAATTTTCGATAACTTCGTATCTTTCTTTGACTTTTGATATTTAGATTTATCAATCTCAGTTTTTGAAAAGTCTGCTTCTGGAGCAACTAGCCTTTAATTTCATATAAATCATCTTCTAATGAGCTTGTCAGATAGCCGCACTCGAAGATGATCATTTGCTCTTCACTCGACCTTTCATTAAGGTTACCATAAGCACTAGCTTTACAATTAAAATTTTTAACCTATAGGGAAAATTTTTGATATTATATTATATTCCGCGTCTTTTTTTAAATATCTGGAAATTTGTGGCTGCTTTTTATTGGGGCATGGCCAGAGAGATCCCTAAATCAAACTCTACTCAGAATTATTTGCTATCTAATATATTTAATTTCCCTCCTGTGCTTGAACATCGAAATACTACCAAGAATTTGGACTCACTAAGGAAAATATATTCTTGTTATTGGATAACGTTTGGACGTTTTCCCTATGTAAGGATGCTACCCGGTTAGGGGTTGCTATGTTTATTAGGTTTAAGTTTTTGAATTTAACTCTGGATGCAGAATTCAGATCCGGAGATCACCCAACTACTATCGGGTCGCATTATTGAGCTTTTGTCATATAGCTTCTAGCGCTTAATTCGGATTTTTTTTTGCATTTTGGAAAAAATGTAACATCATTTGAAAACTGGAAATAGATTTTGAGTTTGGGGCCGGATGTCTTTTTTGTTTTTTTTTTTTTAATTGAGAGATTGTAAAAAAATATTAAGGACTTTCAGATATTTTGTTGGGTAATTTGGATTGACCTCACACCGAAATTACACAGAAATATTGGTGTAGATATTCTTATACATTAGTATCTGTCAATTTGTATAGAGCCGAAAAAGTCAATTCGCGGATTTGGATACCTATTTAAATTGGTGAAAAGAAAATAAATTGAAATAAGAAAAAATATTATACGCTCTTTTGGTCGATTTTTCCAAAATCCAAATTTTCAACGCTAAATATAGTAAAAATTAGGATTATAATACAAGAAAGTTTAATATTTCTCAATTTTCCCAAGAAATTCGTAATTTTTATCAAAAAAGATGCAAAAAATGGCTAAATATGCATGAAACGCTCTCTGCCGGCACTCGAAAGTAAAAATAAACACTAAAAATTAATTTCTTGATCCTCAAAACCACTCATATACACATAAAAAGCGGAAAAATTTTGTTTCTAAAATCCAAATGCTGAAATTTAATTTTCACTATTTTTACAAATCTGCAGGTTCCAAATTAAAGATAGACCAATAATTTTTTCAGCAAAGTTGCTTAAAACTGTGAGTAGAACACTGTTAGGAGGCGCCACGAATCGTCAAAAAATTTACTCATTCTTATACATATATAGAAGGCGAGTGTCAATAAAAAAGTAAGCAAGTTAAAATATTGACTTACTATGGTTACTAAAATTATTTGCAATTAAAAAAAATATATTAAATAAATAATTCATTACTAACTTAATAGTTTAAAATCTAATAAACTAAGTTAATAAATTAACAAAAGGTAAAATCCCAATAATAATGAAGACCTCTAACCTCCGCAATGCAATAATTGTAGCAACGTGTCTTACAATTTACACTATCCATAGGTATAAATATATACCTTTTATTTAATCAGTCGTAATTGTTTCCCCAACACAACATACCCAAGCCAACACTAGACAATTCATTAACTTAATGACATCCCATACTCTCAAAGCACACAATCCCACCAACTTGACTTACCTTCCAATTTTGCAGCTTTCTTGTCCACTTGTAGAGTTACACTGCCCGAAACTTGTTCACCAGTGTAATAGACGGGCGTTGAACGCGGCAAATTAAATAGACAATTTATGGGCATTGTGACTGGGTTGCATGCAAAATTAAAGGGTTTTCACTAAATAATTTTTGAAAACACGCAAACTTCCAAGTGATATCTCAAGTTGTACAAGAATACTTTTCACAATTCTGGCAAATTTTATTCCGTGCTGTGCTGCAACAACGACTCACAAGTGACAACTGTTGACTTACCGGGTTGAACACAAAACTTTTCTCCAATTCGACGACAATTGTAGGAATTTTTGTGGCTTGACGGCAGCTACAATAATAATAATAAAAGCAATGTGTAGTACATATATACATATATACTTATTTGTATATAAACAAAAACGTATATAAAACAACGCCGGCTACAATAAGTCGACATAAAGATAAATTTAATTTACTACCAAGTTTTTTTTAGGGGACTGCGAGTTCCATAAAGCACGTTACTTATTTTTGTTGTTTTTGGTTTGTTTAGACTGGATTAAGTCTGGGCAAATTTTGGAGTGCCAAAAGTAAGCAGATCTCAACGCCTGCTAGGCTATAACTAAACTAAGTTATGGGTCCGCTGGTGCGCCCAATAGAGGCCACCAATTGGCTGCCATTGGACAACCAGTTGAGTGACTTAACCAGTGGCTAAAGGGGATCAGGCAGCTGTTGCCTAGATAAACTGGTTCTAATGCAACCTGAGCTGATAACAACAAGGAGCTGATGAGCCAAGTGGCCGTCGCCTCTAGAGCTATAGCTGAATAACTGAAAGACCAGAACAAACAGGTTGCCACAAGACATCTATCAAAGTGAACACTGTGCAACAAATTTGGTGGTAAGCTGAAGTAACAATTAAAAGCAGACAAGATTTATTACTGTTGGATAGTTTCTCTATAAGACAACAGGAAATACATCAACTATATTATATCTTATATTGTAATTATTTCAGTTGTGGCAAATTTTATCAGACAGTGTTTGGATCTTATCAGTACGTCTATAAAAATTTTGCCAAGACCATAAGTAATTCCAAACCGGATTAAAAATACGTACTCGGTGATTAAAGTAAAAGTAAAACAGGGTTTTGTTTGCGAAATAAAAATCTTGCTGCGTAATAATTTGATTACAACTTAGATACTCTTAGTAGGTAGGGTAGGTAGGTAGGGAGGTTAAGGCGGCAGTTGGGACTTAGTGTTCCAACTCACTTAGGCCAAGAACAGGCGTTTTGTGATACCGATACGGGGCTAAGGATATGGAATAGACAGTAAAAATGAGGGAAATAGGAAAAGTGGAAAGTGCAGAACCATGCTTATCGAGGAATTCGAACCCACCAGCTCTGGGATGATTGTCTATCGAGGCCGCAGATTCTCTTAGTAAAAACGATTAAAAGAGTTGAAGCGCTTTAGAGTCTTCTGATTTTTTGATAATAAGACCACACGGTTTCTGTGACATCATATACAATCCGATCTTACGAGCTTTTCGTAAGACACTAAAATGAAATATTAACTAATTCTACATATTAAGTTCAAGGGTAACGAACTAGCTTACTGGAGTAAGACTGCGAAAGGATTGTGTTTCCAGAAAAAACAGTTGGCTTCTGGACAATAACTATCACATCTAACGATGTCACCTATCAAAATATCAGTGATCGAATACAAGGCTGTGTTCGGAACTTATCAATAGAAGTGTAGTCACACTATTTTGTCTTGAAAAGGTTTTATAAATACCAAATCGGCAACTGTGTTTCTTCAAGTAGATAATTTCAACATTTCAATTTTCAGATTTCGTTTGAAAGTTTTGTAATTTTTTTTTTTATTATTTGTTTATCGTAATATCGTCAAAGCGCAGAGATATTCTGAAAGATTGACATAAAAATATACGGTAGTCCAAGGAACATTGTAATTCTTGTCGGTGGTCAGGCTGCAATTAAAGCTCTCTCATTGACCATAAATAGCAAACTGATCCGTAACACGACGCTAGCGCTCAACCGTATTCATCCCTACTTAATAACCCTCTGCGGGGTTTCGGGTCACTCAGTGTCCCTGGTAACGAGGCGGCGGACTATTGCGCCAGGAACGGCTCAGCGCTGGAGGCTAACCTTGCGTTTACTGACATAAAAAGACCATTACAGGACGTCGTATCGCAAATCAGGAAGACGGCTACAGATCTGTATCTGACGGAAAGGGAATGGGGCATGGTGTCCGGTTGTCGCATCTCCCGACCGAGATATGATCCAAAGCGAATCAGAACTCCCGCGATTCCATAAAAACAGGACTAGGATGGTGGTAGGCGTTGTAATGGGCCACTGCACCATAGGCATTATGGCTGAGAGGTTGCACGTTCCCCATCACGATTTCTACCGCAGCTGCGAAAATAAGGAAGAGATAGAAAGCATCCAACACCTGCTACGCGACTGCCCGGTGCTACTTAGAAGTCGAAACCAGTTTTTGTGTAAACCATTCTTTAAGGATCTGGGAAGTCTGCTTTCGTCGAATTCTCCAAATGGTTCAGCAATATGAGAGACTTAGGCATTTATGTATGTACAACTTTTGATCTCCCTCCACAATCCCTCCCTTTCTTCAATTGCTTTCCTCCTCTTCTTTTCATTAGTCAACACAATGGATCTCATCGTCTCTGGGTTATCCCAGTCACAATCTGAGCTGCCTATGCAACATAACCTAACATAACCTAAGATATATTCTACAGCGATAGTTTTGCACTATTTTCTTTGCTTTTAATAGAAAGCTTTTAGGGGGTCATCCCTTGGCAATGTGGAAGACTAATTCACATAAGCTGCACGAATTAGGTAATTTGATTTGTTAAAAGAGGCCGAGGATTTGTTTAAAAATTTTTGTAAAAATTTTGTACATCAACTGATACGATTACTATAATCAACTGCTCTGGCATGAATTTGTCCGAGTTTTTGGAACTTCGGAATCAAATTCGGCATGCTTGTATAGTTTTTAGAGTCCTTGTGTTCTCGAAATCCATATTTGTGCAGCCCGCTTTGATTGTTGGCTTTGTGGGTCTTCGTAATCGAGTATTTCCATATTTATTAATATTTAAGTTCCGTTCAAAATTTGATAGGACGAATGAATTTAAATCAAATTTTATTTTTGACAAATGAAAGTTAGTTTATTGGGCTTATCTGTAAATAAATGGATACGATCGTCAAATGTGCCTAAGCTGATCAACATTAATTTTCTATCAATAATAGTAAATCGCTCTGTATTACATAAAGATCTTTACAAAGTCCATCTTACGTCGTTTTCTGGCTCCCTCTTGCGGACAAATTTTGTAATTTTTGCGGCGGCCCTGCCATTATTGAGCGCATTTTGGTGTGCTTAGCAAGCAAACAAACGTAAAATAGAAATAGAATGACGAATTCAGATAAAATTGTAAAGCACAATAAACAAAAGGAATAACTCGAAAGCTACAAGAACTAAGAAAGAAAAAAATTGTGTTCTCCGAGACAGAAATAATTCTGAACGCGATTTTTCAAAAGAAGCGATGACTAATAATATTTTAAATATATTATTATAAAGTTGGACTTTAAAAACTAATAAAAAAACCAAATCAGATATACGTATATGTAAAATTTTTTTTTTTTTTTTTTTTTTGATAGTAGGAGGGGGGAAATCTTCAGAAAGACACCCGGGGAGGGTAGTGTCGGATTCGCATTCTGCGCCTACCGACTAAAAACCCCCTCCTATTTGGTTGCCAACCTTTACGGTTCTAAACCTCAGAGTGTGGGGGTACCATCAGAGGGTGTATGAGGGGGTGCTTGACGCGGATATTATGTATGATCGGTTGAACCGATCTCGTTTATGAGAGGGGGTGCATGAAGCGGTATATTATGTATGATCGGTTGAACCGATCTCAATTTCCCATTTAGTCGCCTTTTACGACAAGCAGAGGAACACTGAGGTGGATATTCTTAATCCACCACCTCACGGATGCATTTTTGTGTATATGTAAAAGTTTTAGCTGCTAGTATATACAGGTGAGCCCTTGAACAAGTTGTGAATTATAAGGTTTACTAATTGAAATTATCGTCAAAATATTTTAATATGCCGTAAGTGTAAATTGTATAATTTTTGTAGACACATATGGCCGTAATAAATTAATGACATAAAATTCGAATATAAAGTCCTAATACCTAATACATTATAATAATTTTTAAGGAGATCTATTTTACGAAGGATATTTAAGTTCGCGTAATTTACTCAAAAAATCATTTCCTAGATCACATATATACAAATTTTTTGGTATCTATTGTAAATTTCGATAAATAGTCCAGAAACTGAGAAGCTACGTATAGCGCCTCTTACGGGTTTCACCATGCAAAGGTTGGAACTTACCTTAGTGCCCTCTGTCCTGTCCTGAAAAAGGGAGACCCCACTAACTGCGCCAACTACAGGGGTTTAAGCCTTCTCCCTATCGCATATAAGGTTCTAACGAGCGTACTGTGTGAAAGACTGAAGCCACTCGCCAAGGCACTGATTGGACCTTATCAGTGCGGCTTCAGACCTGGCAAGTCCACCGTCGACCAGATATTCACACTACGCCAAATCCTGGAAAAGACCCACGAACATCAAGTCGACACTCACCACCTGTTCGTCGACTACAAAGCAGCTTTCGATAGCCCAATAAGGGATCGCGTATATGCCGCAATGTCTGAGCTCGGTATCCCTGCGAAGCTGATAAGGCTTTGCAGAATGACGTTGAGTAATTCCTGCAGCTCCCTCAAGGTAGGAAGGGACCTCTCCGAGCCTTTTGATACCTTGCGAGGTTTCAGACAAGGCGACCCCTTATCGTGCGACCTCTTCAACTTCGTCATGGATAGCGTTCTGCGGAAGGCCGGAGTACATCGCACAGGCACTATCTTCTACAAGAGTGTTCAGCTCCTTGCGTACGCCGACGACATTGACATCATTGGGCGTAGCAAGCGAGATGTCACCGCGGCCTTCAGTGCTATCGAACGGGAGTCTGCCAAAATGGGTCTGGCGGTAAATGAGGGCAAAACGAAGTAAATGCTGTCGATAAGTAGGGAGGTGCGGCGGCTTGGGTCCCAGATTACGGCCGACAGCGATACTTTCGATGTTGTCAAGGAATTCATCTACCTTGGAACCGCCGTTACCACCGACAACGATGTCAGCCTGGAGATCAAGCGCAGAATCACTCTTGCCAACAGGTGCTATTTCGGTCTCAATAGGCAATTGAGTTGTAGAGTCCTCTCTCGCGCGACAACACTATCACTCTACAAGGCACTCATCCTTCCAGTGCTTCTTTACGGCGCGAAAGCCTGGACCATGTCGCTAACTGATGCAGTTGCCTTGGGAGTGTTCGAGAGAAAAGTACTGCGCAAGATCTTTGGTCCTATTTGAGTTGGCAATGACTACCGCATCCGCACCAACCAGGAGGTGTATGAGCTCTTCAACGACATGGACGTTGCTCAGCGTATCAACATCCAGCGGCTTCGCTGGCTCGGACATGTCGTTAGGATGGACGAGGATGCTCAAGCTAGACGTGTGTTCGATGCGGTAGTCAGCGGCCGTCGGCGGAGAAGACGACCGTGTTTGCGTTGGAAAGACCAAGTGGAAGGGGCCCTGTCTTCGCTCGGTGTGACCAACTGGCGAAGGCGCGCGCAATGCAGAGGCGCCTGGAGAGAAGTTATAAGGCAGGCCGTAACCCGGTAAACGGGTTGTTATGGCCACATAAGAAGAAGAAGAAGAAAGGTTGGAACTTAGATTTCTAAGGCGCCACCTTCATCATACGGACTGTGAAAATTTTGTTACTTCAATGATCGAAATTATAGGTTGAATAATATTTTTTTTTTAAAATGCAATAGACACAAAGTTGTCAAAGACATGTACGTAGAAGATTTTGATCTACGAATCGATATACAGGGTCGTCGAGGTAAATCCGGAATATATTTGTGCGGGTAACACAAGTTTATGAAATTAGCAAGAAGTTCCGAGATGCTGAAAAGAAAGACGAGGTTTCTTCAGAGCGAGCAAGCCACAATAAACGATCCGACCGAAAAAGAACTTCAGAATTTGTCGATGAATTGAAAAAGAAGATTGACGCCGATCCGGGATGCAGTATGAACAAGTTAGCTAAAGATATGGGCGTAGCGCGGTCAACAATCAGTCTGACGGTGCACGAAGATCTTGGTTACAGATCTTATGTCCTCAGAAATCGTCAGTTGTTGACTGACAAAAACAAAGAAGATCGAAGAGTTAAGAGTCAAGGTAGCGCCGGCTACCTCAAGTTTTTTTCAGACGAAAAAAATTCTATCAAGATAAAATCGTCAGAATGATCGATGGATCTGCCAAGATCCTGAACAAGTGCCTACTGTCATGCATCCGAAATTTCCTGCTTCAGTCATGGTTTTGGGTGTCGTAAGCAGTGATGGGGACGTCATGCCACCCCACTTTTTCGAGCAGGGGCTTCGGTTGAACGCCGAAGGATATATCGAAGTACTAAGATCAGTTGTGAAGCCTTGGATAGACCGAGTGACCGCTGGAAGAGAATACGTGTTTCAGCAGGACTCTGCACCAGCTCACAAGTCCAGAAAGGCTCAGGCTTGGCTGTACGAGAATATGCATCACCACTGGTCCCCAGATTTGTGGCCACCGTCCAGCCCAGACTGCAATCCTCTCGACTACTACGTGTGGGGCGTAGTTGAAGGAAAGGTGAACAAGACATCTCACAACACAAAGGACGCCCTGAAGGCCAAAATCATGGATGTGATGACCAACATGAACAAAATGGAGGTGAAACGGGCCTGTTCTCGATTTCGGTCCAGGCTTGAGCGGGTAGTTGTGGCTGAAGGCGGCTATATTAAATAATTAGGATGTTCCATATATGTACTTACTATGTAAAAAGTATTACTTGAATAAATAACATTTAAACATAATTATTGATAATATTTATTTTTCATTGAATTGTCCGGATTTACCTCGACGACTCAGAGTGTAGGTTTTGAAGATTTTTAAAAGATATTTTCTCACTTCAGTTTGTTATTATAATTGGTAAATAGATTTCAAGGCACAAGAAAAACTAAAAAAATATATCGTATTAACTAATTATTATACTTGATGGAGGCCCAGGGTCAGGACCTGCTAGTTCCTACCTCAATCTGTCTCTGTCTGCACTTATAAAGCCAAGGGTATAGCTTTTATATATAAGATTAGGAAAACAAGCAGACCGACCACACAGTCTACTCCGAATTGCTATTCATCAATTGTCCGAATGCCAAACACAAAGCAATAATTAAAAACAACTGTTTTAGTTGCAATAACAGCAACAAGAAACTGTATAATAAATTAAAAATAACCAAAACAAAAACAAAAAAAAAGAAATAATAATAAAAACAATAACAAAAAGCTGACTGGTTGGCGCTTGTTAACTAAATTCATTGAACTCACGTTTTGCATTAACGATTTCAAGTTCAAAATTAAAAAGAATATAAACAATTTTTTGCTTTAAGTAGGTAGACAGTACATATATAGTATATAATAAATTTATGTAAATGTTAGTATATATATTGCTTCTTTATTAAATTGAATTGAAGACAGCGTAGACTTAGTTATAATATTACTGGTTAGACTGCTTTCAAATTAGGAAAACGAATTTAAACTATATAAAAGATTTTTGGTTTTTTTTGTTGTTTTTGTATTTTTTTTTGTTAATAAGAAATCTATATCAGAAGACACTTTATATGTTAGACATTTAATTTTACGCTTAATTGCTCATACAAAAATACAATACAATCAAACATTTAAGGTTCAGAATGGACTTGCACCACATGCATGACTAATATAAGGGACACTACTGTAGTGTGTTTTTATATGTAAAATAAAAAAGTTAAAAATTATTATTTTAATTCTTATGTATATATGCTAATCGCATGTTTTACATTAACGATTTGTATGTTTGTGTTGGTTTTTGATTATACATTGAAAATGTTAATTTTTAATTTATTTTCAATAATATATATATATATTTTTGATCTCAGTAAATTGTGCAAATTGTTAGATTTTCTGTTTTCGATTTTTATAGCTTAGGCCTAAAAGTATGCTACATATTTTTTTCTTGCAAGTGTTGCACTCAAACAAATTGGAAATATTCAAAGAAATGCATAATTTTGACACTTTATTTTTTGTTTTAATTAGGGGCGTGTGCGTTAGAAATAGGGCGTAAGAAAAATAAAGTAATAGTATGGCAGATTTGGCAGAGTTTTGGAGCTAAATGCTTAAATAAAATATTATATTATGCTAACATATGTATAAATAAATATTTGTTAAGTTTTTAGGGTGATGAGCCAGAAATCTCTTTGAGTTATGGGTTATCTCTTATAACTCGGCTGTACCACATAAGAATTTCGTCAATTTGCCGGAAACTGAAACTGGCTTATTTTTTTCAAACGAACTTTAATTTAAAGGAAATCTAGTGAGTTCCCAGAACATATTTTGTAAAGGAAATTAAACGACGCATCGTTTTTTAAACTAATAAATAAATAATTAATAAATAAATAAAAAAGATCTAAATTGAGAAAAGAATTTGCCACTGAACTCCTAAATAGCTAAACCGAATTTATTGAATTTTTTTGTGTAGTTCAAAGAGCCTTAGATGGATTCCTTTTACTTGGAACTGATGGAGTTAAATTTAAAATTCAAATATTGTTAATAATGTGGACACACTGCAAAAATATAGTCTATGCAATATTAGATTGAAAAAATTAAATTATTTAAACTTCAATGCTTCCCTTAGCTCATGGGATAATGTCACCAGATATCGAATCCACCCAATAAATATTGCTCTTTAGAGATTTCTGGCACACCACTAACTTCGCTTAGCTGCAAAATATATTGTACTAATATTTTGTTGTAGACTGTACTTAAGCTAGCTCATTTCAGACTTAGCAGCTATTTTGAACGCATTTAAACGGTTTTAAATGGTATATAATTGGATTTGCTTAGTTAAACAATTATTTCAGTTAAATATATATTAAATGTACTACATAGCAGCCATATCATTTCTTCTCAAAGCGCACAATGCTAACTGCCTCATCCAGAGCCGCCTCCGATTGTAGAGCGATGCGCAGCTGCGTATTGGATTCATCGTAGAGCGTTTCTGTGGTCATCCGGAAATCGTTTTCGATTTGGTTTTTTTGGAGGGCATTACGATATGTTGCGTTGGGATGGTAACAAGAGAACAAAGTGACAACTTTAGCTCATTTATTCAGCACTCAAGAGGACTTATATTTAAAAGTAAGCGAATAAAATAGTAGTAGTTAAAGTAGTAAATTTTAAATAGAAAATAGAACGTTTCAGAATTGTTAAAAGCATTTTGTTTTTGTTTAAATAGAATTTATAAAAGTCTGAGAAAAACATTTAGCAGCGCATTAAAAGCGTTGCCATAAATATCAAAATATTAAATATATTTAGTTTAATTTTTTGTTAAGTAATTGGAATAAATATAAATATTTTACTTAGTAATATAAATGGAAAATTTTTGAATAAAAGCAAATATTAAGTAATTTTACTTGCTAATTTACTAGTAATATTAATTAAAATTAATATATGAAAAAATATTTAGAAAAATTGACAACACACAGATTTACGTTTAAGACAACTTTTAGAACAGAATTTTTAATATTACGATTAAATACATAGAATATATTTTTTTTAAATTTAGTACGTGCAAAAATTTGTTAACTTAATTTATTTTTGTGTCGGATGTGTTGTTGGCTCTTTAGCATTTTGAAATAAAAGCGGACAGACCAAGCGGACAAGGTAATTAGGAATCCTAACTATTCTTATATTAGCAAACTAGCATAGTTTCGGAATTGTTATAATTTTTCTCAGGCATTAATTGAAACGGACAGACCCGGGTATGAATAAAACGAAAGTTACTGAAGCTAAAGCAGTTTTTGTAATAGTCAAGTATATGTTATTCTTAAGATAATAGAGCCTTTAATCTAAAAGTTCATGAAGTATGTCAACCAGGGTCGAAAGTCATGACTTGTTGTTTTGTGATGACGTCACTTGCGTACCCCAAATACTGGTTAAAGATCGAACTTAGTGTTTTAGGCATGAAAGTGTTATAAAGATCGTAATCTCCAAGTAAATGCTACTCTTAAGATAAATAAAGCTTTTAATCTAAAAGACCCAATCAAGGTCGAAAGTTATGCCCTATATATTTTTGTGATGACGTTACCTTCGTACCCAAGATCGAACTTCGGGCTTAAGTCATCAAAGTGCTATAATGATAGTAATCTCCAAGTAAATCTTACTATTAAGATAAATGGAGTCTTTAATCCAAAAGACCTAATCAGGGTCGAAAATTATGCCTTATTTTGTTGTGATGAAATCACCTTCGTACCTTAGACATCATTATCGAACTTCGGGTTTAAGTCTTAAAGGTGATACAAAGATAGAAATCTCTTAATAAATGCTTCTTTTAAGATAAGTCCAGCCTTTAATCTTAAATATCCTGAAGTATGCCAACCAGGGTCGAAAGTAATGCCTTATTAGTTTGTGATGACGTCACCTGTACACCTCCGCTACTGACAAATGATATTAAAGATCGAACTTGGGATTTTGGTTATTGGAACAGATTCCGCATTTGATTCATGCCGTTGGAAAAAGCGCCTAAATCGGAGATAAATTTTATTGGTATATTAACAAGGGATTTCACAAGTTCTTTTGACTTCAGAATATTTTATGATTACTCGTAGAAAACTCTATAGTGATAGCGTAGAGTGGTCAACATTTCCTAATTTAAAATTTTTATCCAAGCTTTTAACTCGAATCAAATAAATTGTGGGAACCAAAAATTCGATTTTACGATTTTACCGGATTTCAAAATTTTCTGTAGAAATCTAAGTTTATCAGACCATATATAGAGCAAAGGCGACTGGATAATGACTGCGATTATAATTTTGTTGGATTTAGATCTTTCGTACTTTGGTAAGTTTTTTGCATAAGCATATTAAATGGCGCCACTTTACACTCTACATTGGGCGCCTGCAGGAAGGGGCCCATAGGGGCATTGGCCCCTAGTGAGATTTTTGTTAAAAACCTAAAATTTTAAATAGCCAAACTTTTGTTATTTTGGCGTATTGTTTCTCAGAATCCCAGCTTTGAATATATTAATCGGTACTATATTTTTTTAAATTTATGAATAAGCCACAATTATGTTGGGAAATCTCGGAAATCTATTATGTAGTTGGTTGGTTAGTTTTGATATTAGAAAGCACTGAACAAGCAGTATATTCCATCAGGGGTATACTTAACTTGCCCCTAATGGCGAAAAACTCTGCGGGTGCCCTGCTTAAAAAATGTATAAACTCAATATAGCCAAAACAAAGATTTTTGGTGTTTCTAGAAGCCTTTTTTTTTAAAATCAGAATAGCATTTACTTGGTACAATCGGCTCTCAAAATAAGTACCTACAAGCAGACAAAAATATTTGAAAAACATTTTTCGGACTTAGCAATTCTGGTTTTTTAAATAAAATTATCATCTTATTATCAACAAAAATATTTGAAAATCGTTTTTCGGACTTAACAATTTGATCTGGCTGAATTAATAATTTTATATATCATATATTTTTTTAAATAAAATTATCGTCTTGTGATCAACTGATCTCTTTGGAGGTAACGTTCTCTCCTCCTCTCCCCATTTAAAGGGTAATTTTTTAGAGATTCTGCTTGCTCTGCTTTTTGATTTTGCCCTTACTAAACAGGGCAATCGGTCTATTAAATTATATATTATAGGTTACAATGTATAACTGGATATACAATGTTGTATCCTTCATTAGCTAGTTCTACAAAATTTCCCATCTCCACCTCATATAGCACACGGATCAAAGATATATTTGTATTCGTAAAATGCATTCCAAAAATCGCTTGACATCACAAGCTTTATATATTCTTTTTCATTTGTCCTAACTACTCCTTTACATCTATAAAAGTGTCAAATTCTTTTTCAAAAACTTCCTCTACTGAAACCCATTTCCATTTAGAGCACAACAACAATGTGTAATGTTTATCAAAATTTGATCTAACTACTAGGAATAAAAAGTTTTTCGAAAAGTATAAAATGGGAATAAAATGCCACTCAGCCATTCAATTTATAATTTGTTAGTATTGCATTTGGTTTTTGTTTTTTTTTTTGGTTAATATTTTTTTGGTGGATGGATTTTTGCTATGCAATTTTTTGTTTGCAACATTTTGGATTTTATGTGTCAGATTCATTGGAATCATCACTACCGGG
Source organism: Chymomyza amoena (assembly GCA_037043745.1). Classification (NCBI taxonomy): domain Eukaryota; kingdom Metazoa; phylum Arthropoda; class Insecta; order Diptera; family Drosophilidae; genus Chymomyza; species Chymomyza amoena. Next base: position 102,974 of record JBAMAX010004850.1, read on the forward strand.
CGGTATGGTCGGTGTCTCATAATCGTAATAGACCGGATAACGCGGTTTAAAGGGCTCACTTGTTACATCGCCCTGGCCAGACATAATGCTGCTCATGCTAACATTTGTCAGATATTCCGTATCATCGTAGAATTTCTCGCTCAGAGCCATGGCATCTTCATAAGAGGGCGGCACTGCAAAAAGAGAGAGAGAATTAAATTTAATATCTTGTAACCCTGTACGAGCGCAGGCTGAAAAGTAGGCGGATTGGTC